>NJRP01000030.1:487622-537140 GCA_003063835.1 Aphaenogaster floridana
CCTAATCTTACGGGGTGTAGCTCAATCTTATCGAGTACTTTGTATTCCCGCTCGTCAACAAGGAATGAACGGTCGTTTTGCGTGCAGCGTGAAGGATTGATAAATTTTGCAACTTCTCAAAACGTCAATCCCGAAACGGAATGAGAGAACCCAATATCGCCCCGCAGTATCGTCGCGAGTATAACTCGTGTGAAACGATCCAAAACTGATTGCAGAGCACCGCGTGGTGGGGCAGCAGCGGTGTTAGTGTCCGTTAGCGTCGAGAATTTCGACAGTTCCAGCGGGTCAAGTGAGATTAAACGAGAATTTGGTGGAGAGAAACGGGGAGGGGTGGGATTGCGAGCAAAACGGAGGGCTATTCGCGGCCGCTGCGAGCAACAATGGCATTTTTCCCTCTTCGCGCTCGCCCACGTGACTCTGTAAACGTTTAGTTGCAATACAATTGGCGGGAGAATAAAAAAAAAGAAAGAAGTCCTCGAACGCGCGAAAATAGTTGTATTCTTGTTCGAGCGGATGAATATTAATACCCGATCGAAGCTGCAGCCTCGATAAAACATCGCTAGCGTGCGCACACGTATGTGTATAGGTACGTGTATTGTGTTCCAGAATTTTATTGAATAAGCGATTTTCAAACGTCGCGATATGCTTTCTACATCTCTGTGCGCTCTGTACATTTTCTAAAGCTCCGCGCAAAATCCTTTTCCGAAAGTCCAGTCGCTAATCGGATAGACTTCGTCGTGAAACAAAGGACCGCGTAGTCGTCCGTGATTTCTCCGTCCGTCTCAAAAGGACCCCGCGAAAGTCTCATGAGATTCCCGATACTTCTGATTACGTGCTCTGTAAAAATTATTGCGCCCGACTGGCCGGCGTAGAAGAGCCAACGAACGGAACGGGCAGAAACAATAACCGGGCGAAGGGTCACGGTAGATTCAATTACAAGAAATCGCCGAACTTCCACCCGCGCCCTGCGCACGGCTGGACTCCCCTTTGTTCCGCCAGCCTCTTAACCCAATTCTCCTTAGGTTTTGCCGGCCGGGCTGCTGTCGAGCGAAGACTAATGTTCGTCTAACTGGTCGTTTCTCCGCAACACCGACTCATTCCTGGCGAGAACGAGCCACAGGGGGATTCCTCCGCCCGGCATCGCGGCGCGGCTTTTACCTGCTTACGTCGGCAGAAAATTAACTTGACCAGCGCGGCGAGTACGCACGGTTATTTCGTTTCGCGTCGTAAAGACTCGAATTGCCGACGAACTGTCGCGTTCACCGCGATTATAGTGTCCTGCATCTTTTATCGATTCTTTTACCCTTCTTATACCCTTTCTTATACACGGAGAAAATTTTATATTAAAAATTACTATGTATGGCAGTAGCTGTGGACTATTGCTGGAATTATAAAAATTTTTACTATGTTTTTCTATGGAAAACATAGTAAAAATTTTTATAATGTAAAGGGTACACGGAGAAAATTTTATATTAAAAATTACTATGTATGGCAATAGCCGTGGACCATTGCTGGAATTATAAAAATTTTTACTATGTTTTTCTATGGAAAACTCTGCTGGAATTATAAAAATTTTTACTATGTTTTTCATAGAATAATTTCAATAATTTCAACTAAATTCACAAGTCACGATGTCATTATGATTTTTTTTAATTCTCTCTATTGCACAACAAAGAAATTGTCTTCTTTATAGACGATCCGAATACTGCAAAGGAAGTTCAAGATGTTGAATCGTAACTTTGTGCGCTTCGGTAGTCTTCGAGATGGACTTTAATGGATTCGTAAATAACCGAGCGATATAAAAAAAAATCGGCGCACGATAGATAAATTATAGCAAGTTGATGCTCTCTCTCGGAGTTTGTAAATTATATTCCGGGCCGGCGAGCCTATTCCGCGCGTGATTGGCTCCGTGGGGTACCGAACCGTAAATCTGCCCTTCGTACATTTCCTGGGTTAGTAACATCAAAGAGGCCAATAAAATCGCCGTCGGGACAGCCACTCCGTCGATCTCGATCGATATAGATCGCGGCGCGGAACTTTTAATCTGCGAGAGATTCAACAGTCGCGAAGGCTCCCGAGAGAGGGAGAGAGAGAGATCTATCGAGAGGGACCAGGATCTTGGGCAAACTCGCTCCGACCACCAATGGCAACAATGGCGTGCTAGGAAGTTTTAATTAATGCTTTCCTTTTTATTTTGAAGAACGGAAATCGACTGGCCAAGCACGAAAATGATTATAAAGTCGATGACTGTGGGGAATAATTTGTTCGCTTCCAGCCGGGGCGTAACTATCTTGTCAATATTTGTTACTCCGCTCGTAATTCATTTCAATAAAGAACGTTTTTAAAACGCGTCTGTTTGCATAACATTTTACACGTATAAGAGCATTCATGCAATATATATTTTTCTGGTATATGTTATTTAAATACTATTCGCGCCGTTGAATGTACCGAGCGTTATTATGTCAACGTGTCACCTACTTCGTTATCTTTTAATCTCGTTATAAAGCATTATTTTTCACCTATTCTACTTTTCTTTCTTTCCCCCTCGATATTCCCATACGCGTGCGATATTTTTGCGAAACGCGAACAATTAGGTGAAATGTTTATCTATCGGCGCAGTAACCCGAGCGCGTTTTATATTTCCGCGCCAACATTATCGCGCCCGTAATTCCCACCTCATAAAAACCAATTTTTCCTGAATTACGCATTGCATTCGATATTTACAAGACACTCTGACGTTTCGACGAAACGTTCGTTTGTCGGGAACGCTTTTTGTTGTGGACAAGGCTGGTCGCAACGCTGCCAAAAATTATGATTGGATTGCAACAACGTCGAATTACAAATCAATCCAAAATCACTTCCATCAACTGCGAGAGTTGCGTGCATGCGTATCGCATACGTTTGGAATTCGTATTGCTGTTAAATTCGAGGACAGACGTTGCAATCTCGCGATGCACGAAACCGTCAGTTCGTGCCTGCGTGAAACAGAATATATCGATTTCAGTACCATTGACATAATTAACATCGTTTAACGGTTGCAACGTTGTATTATTTCTTCCTTGCTTATTCTATACGCAAGTCAGATAAAATGTACAAAAATAAATGTCCATCAAATTAAGAGATGCTAAACGATAATAACGTTTTCGTCTAGATATCCGTATCTCGTATTCCCGATCCTCAGATTCTCTCGTCGTTTCGACCAAGCGTGGATAATTATCTTACCGGCTACTGCTCGAGCATTCCGCTGATCAAAGGGAACGTGAATCCTCGGGACCTCGCGCAGATCATTCGTGAGGATCGCCATGTGTGCAGTCAGATGACTTCTACGTGTGCGTAATTAGTGCTAATTACCCGCAAGCCGCTGGGTCGCACGGGCCTCATCGGCCGAGCGCATGTATCACGACCTATCCTCATCCTCGCCAACCCTTCTCGTCCGTCCTTCGTGTCGCAGACCTAACCTGCGCGACCCAACCGCTGGTTGCAACCTGCATCCAGCATGGAACGGGGGCCATGTGCACTATCGGACCGGACAGCCGCGACGGTGAGGCGAAGGGTAGGAGGAGGGTGAAAGGCGAGCCGAGGTCGAGGAAGCCGGTGCTCACCTCTCTTGCCTCTCCATCCTTCCCTTCGTCGTGCCGGGAGCAAGGTTGCTCCCGAAGTCGCATCGCCACGGGCACGGGGGGAGGGCGAGGGGTGGGAAAAAAGGGAGGCCAGAGAAACGCGCGGAAAGAAAAAAGAAAAGGAATCGACTGCTGATGCCGGGAGCTTACCGGGGAGCCTGTTAAATCCGGACCCTGAATTCCTCCTCCCGGTCTCTCGGTCTCTCGCTCTCTCGCTCGCCGGGGTGTGGTTCCTTCGCGTACGGGCGGGGCCAGGATCACCCCACGGGATTAAGGACTTTGGACTTGGCTGGATTCGGGAGGCTCGCGCGCCCGTCTCCGAGGTACGTGCCCTTCCGGTGTCCGCCCGCGCGCGTTTCCACGTTCGTGTGTGCCCTGCGTGTATGGGTCGCGACGATACGTCGGATCGACGATAAGGAACGAGAAACTGGGAAAAGATGCCACGGGAAAAGGGCGTCGAAAGCAGCGCGTTCGTGCGTGTGTAAGTCTCTCTTTCTTTTATGCTCTTCTCGCGTGTACACGGGTGTATGTCTCTATATGCCGTTTACCATGTACCGTGGTGTACGTACGTATGTATGTATGTATGTATGTGCGCGCGCGCGCGGCCGATTACATGTGTGCAGTCGAATCTGTAGCAGCACGAGCGCGGGTGTAGGACGCGATGACGGTAGGTTGGGTGTACGTTGGTGATCAGGACCGACGGGATATGTGTGTGTATGTGTGAAGGTTTCTGGAAGAGAAGTGGATCAGGATGAGGGGGATCGGCCTAGAGACGAGGTCCTGCCTTCGCTAGGACATTGTTATTCCTAGTGGCACGTCACGACGAAACCCAGCCGCTGCCAGCTCGATCCACCCGCGGCGACCACCCCCGCCTATCTTCGCCGATGTCGGTTCCCCGATCAGGATTCGCGAAGACCCTTCACCAGATCCCACGCCGCTGCTGCGCCTCAGTCACGTGTCCGGTCGTACCGCGACATCGTGTATCGAGGTCTCGATTATCACGATCTACTGTCGTCCGTCATCGATTCACCTAGCGTATACACCAGCAGCACTATAGGAACCAGCGGGGTTCTCGTTACCCGGGCGCTCGTGTACCGCGGGAAAGCGCGCGCACCGACGTCGCCGGGATAAAGTCAGATCACTGAGTTTCGCCGGACGCGCGGAGATAACCCCCGGAGATGACGAATCCGCGACCTTCAGCCTCGACCTTCGCGATCGATGGCGGCGCGGGCGAGCCAGTCGAGCGTGTGCCGCTCTACACCGCCGCGATGGATCCCCGCGACGATGATCGCCGTGGATCGTTGCCGTCACTCACGTCACTGCTGTTCGGATCGCGTGCACTCGAACGACACGTACATCGATATCCGCGCGTGACAAACGGAGAATGCGTCGCCGTCGCGACGCGACGCGACGCGACGCGACGCGGCGCGATTCGCCGCCGCGGTCTCCCCTATATCGCGATTAACCAGCCGCTCTTCACGTTTCCTCGGAGCGCGTCTTCGCCGGTGATCGGCGACCGTCAGTGTCGGGATACCACGGCGGGGGTCGCGAAGAGAGCGCGAGGAGCGGAGCACCGCGCTTGCGAGGACGCTCGAACGCCCAATTCGGACGCGACGCGACGAGCGGCTCGCCGCGCGAGAGCGCGACAACGCGGGCACACGACAATTTCACCAGGTCGCTCGTCGCCGCCGATCGCGGAGCCCTGAAGAACACGTAACGCGCCGCGAGGGAGTACACCGAGGTACCGCTTGCCTGGCGATGCTGCGCGGCGCCATGACAGCGTTAGCTTCTCCACCATCGTCCCCACCTAAACAACCCCCACTGTCGCCGCACCCTCCTACCCTCGTGCCGTCAGATACCCCCTGCTACTCACATGCCCCTCGCATCTGCCCCCTGCACCCGCTGGTACCCGCCGGTTCTACCGCGACGACGCTCCCCTCCTTGCCCCTCGCCCAGTTTTAACCCTCCGCGGCTCCACAACCCCCTACCGCCCCTCGCAGCCGACCATCCTGCCTCGGCCCCACCAACGCAATATTGATCGGGCGGAAGGGCGGCATCCAGGAGCGTAAGGATTTACCGAGAACACCTCGGGGCGACCATCCGTCGTCGCCCCGCCTTTAACCCGTTTCTGTTTTCTCGGTTTTTCTCCCACGGTTTTTTCTGCTCGCCCTACGCACGGGCTATTCTACAGAATTGTTTTTTCTCGGGATGTTTTATTTCGCTAATATTTTCCCGAGGGCGCTCGTTCCACGGAGAGAAGACGGTGAAAATCACGGGGATGTCGCGGAAGCCGCACGTGGAGCGCTACGTGCGGATGAAACCCGAAATTTCGCGAATTTATAAAGCGAAAGTATAATTTTTTGCCGGGAGATTAAAGTTTTATCCTTTCAAACATTTACGCGAATTACATTCGGCATTAAAAGATAATCGGCCAATAAATTTCGATATCAAGAAATTGTCTGAGTAAAATTCAAAACCTGCCTAAGGCGTTAATTTAATTTAGATACAAATTAGAAAGTTGGGTATACGAAAATTATTTAATAAATATATATGTCTCCTCCTAATTAATTATCTCTCTAGCTTTTAATTATTCTACCGCTACTTCAAAGTCACGGTTAACTTTAAAATGACTTTGCTATCGTTGATAACTTCATTTCGATTTACGCCAATTTGGGCGCAGAGAAAACTCGTTACAGAGTTTAGTTTACATAGACCGCCACGGATAGAAGAACTTAGGGTTTGTCTTTTAAAGCCAACGGGTCGCCAGAGGGGGAGAAACTACGTTTTGTCTCGGGATGACGCTCAGTTTTATGAGAGCCTCCTGTCATCGACCGTGATTAAAGGGCGGAATTAAATCACGTTTCAGCTCCCGACATTGGATAAACTCGTGGACCATAAAAACATATTATTCTTCTCCCTTTCGTCGACGTATGTAACCCGATAAAAAAAGACCGGAGGCATTTCGAGCGAGCGTACCGCTATATTATCCTCGTCGAACGTAACTTTGGCGAACAGCGCGCGTACACAATGTAAGGTAAGGCCACCGAATGCCTTCCTGCACTCGTATTTCGATACCGAACGTGACGACCGGGACGAAAAAGAATCAGGCATCGAGAATGAACGAAATATGGAGACCTTACTTTAAAGCTCCGAGCGATTCGCGCTCGTCGGATGTAATTTTTAGATTTTCATCATTGTAGCATCTGGGCTGTACGTATAATGCGCGAGAAAGAGAAATAGAGAGAAAGAGAGAGAGAGGGGGGGGGTAAACAAAAATTTACATAATATCTTCGCTGGGTGTATACTATTTTCTGCCGCCGTTGTGGAACATCGGGGGAGAAAATGGTAGCCGAAGGCGAGTCCGCGCCAAGTGCGGCGCTAAATTTAATTAAGCACGCACGGGACTTCACCCGTCGAAAGCCAAGTATAGCTCCTTTCTTAATTTATTCATCCTCGCTGCGGGAGAGGGGCGTCGTCGGCGCCGGCGAACGTAATTTTGCGAATCCTTCCCCAAAGGTTTCCCGTTTAGGCAGCTGTGGGTGCGATAACGTCGCCGCGGGTGCGACGTATCGCAAATAGAGCGTTGTAAAATTTTTACACGGCCATGCGCACTTTAATATTGTGCTTACTCCTCGTTTATGCCGGGTCTGCTGTCGCTATTTCAGCGGAGCGATATTCACTTTTAATTTAATATACATCTTTTTGACATCAGGTTTAATTACATAACTCATTCCCTCCAGTGTGATCCTCGACAGCGATGCGCACGTATTAGAATTAATATGCATATGCATATGCAACGGAAGCTAGACATTAATAACACATCTACTATGTGATTCGCTGTGCGATCAAAGGAACTATTAGGCCACAAATTTCACGGTCCGGTTTCGCAAAAATATTAATAGGCACCTCTCGACGAGAGCTGACGCCCGAAGCAACAATTTCGCAACGTTCTCGATCGAAGGCGATTTACATAAAAATACGAAATTGAGGCTCGCAACCGCATGTACGTAGGCGTATTTTTTTGGAGCAAAGGGTAATTTTAATTTTGAAATTAAAAATACTTAAAATAGTCACGCTTAGAGAAGGTAAATATACTTACGGAAAAGTCATCATCATTAGCGAAGGAAATTATTGCTATTTTAAGGCAATCGATATAAAGGATCACGCACTAATTATATGAAAAAGTGGTCCCCGTTAAAATCGACCAAAACTATGGAAAAGTGTACTTTTTGTGATGCCGATCAAAAGTTCAAATGGGCACGACCTTCAAAATATGCTAGTTTTTAAGCTACGAGCCTATAAAGGTAATATTGGTGGGCTCATTTGTATAGACAAAAATTATCTTTATGGGCTCGTAGCTTAAAACCTAGTATATTTTGAAGGTCGTGCCCATTTGAATTTTTAATCGGCATCACATCAAGTACATTTTTGACATTTTTGTTTAAAAATGAGCCCACTAATATTACCTTTATAAGCTCGTAACTTAAAAACTAGCATATTTTGAAGGTCGTGCTTATTTGAACATTTGATCGGCATCACACAAAGTACACTTTTGACATTTTTGTCTAAAAATAAGCCCACTACCTTTATGGACTCGTAGCTTAAAAACTAGCATATTTTGAAGGTCGTGCCCATTTGAACTTTTAATCGGCATCACACAAAGTACACTTTTCCATAGTTTTCATCGATTTTAACGGGGGTCACTTTTTCATATAATTAGTGCGTGGTCCTTTAGTAACTGTTATTAACGATTTCTTTGGAAAACATTTCTATCAAGAATAAGACGAAACTTAAGTTTCGTTTTATTCTTTATGTTTAACCGGAAACATTTTTACGATCACAACGCAGAAACGAACGTAAATGTTGTTGCATATTCCGAGCGCAGAATAAATCGCGCCGCGTGATAATGGAATGCAAAAACTTTCGCTGTTCCGGCGCTCTCGATACAAAAGCGACGCCGTCGAATACCGGCTCGCGTCGGAATTGTTTCGAGCACTTTACAAAGAACGAGCGAACTTTTCGAGGGCCCCGAGAGAAGGAGACGCTCCGTGGCGTCGCGCTGCTTGTTGTTACCTCGATAAATTTCAGATACGATCAAGTGTTCGCGGAGTATACGAACGAGAGGCGCGTTCGTCAGACGGCGGAAAATAATCGCGGCCTTTCCCTTCACGAATTTCTCCGACTTCGGAATTAACCAGACGGCTCGGTGTTGCGTCGATCATCTCATTGAAGTGATCCCCAAGCCGAAGTAAAAGTTAGTAGATAGCTGAGAATATTGGGAATTTTCAAAGACACTCTAAAAAATTTTCGCACGCTATATTTCGAAAACTAGGACAAGTTTTTGAATTATTTTTTTATATAAAGTAATTAGACCAGCTATTGGATTAATCTTTGGATTACTAGTGCAGTACTAATGCTCGCGGTACATATTACGGAATGAAATCGAATCTGTGCGTAGAATAACACGGATATAATTTAATACTCATTCCGCGTTCCTACCAACGTCTGTACATTTGCTTAAAATTGCAGATCCCCATTAAGAGAACCGCGAACAATTTCCAAATTCAATCTACGTTAAAGCGATTATCATCTTTAGAGGTCAATCTTGATGAACCTCTGTATTATTAACTGAAACTTACCCTCAGAGCGCGTTAGGATCCCGGAGGCCGCCTCAGGATCTGAAACAAGAAACAACGGCTGAGCTTAGAGACGTGATACCGTGAAAGTCGCGTTAGAACTTTTGCAATTTACAGTCTGGAAAATCCTCCCATAAGAGCGATCGCGTGACTAGAGGAAGGGCAAGGGTAAGTACGAGGCTGGCGGAAGTAGCCGAGCAAAGGCAAGGATGCACGACAGTGTCGAGGAGGGTTTTAGGCTGACAGAAGAGATAGGAACGCGATAGGACGAAAGGAAAAAAGAAACCTCCGGCGTGAGAGTCCTTGGATTCTCTTCGATTTGGCAATCTGGTTACGCTGAGACTTAATCGAGAAAAATCGCACTCCGCTTCCCACTTTGAAAGATTGAGAGGAGATAACGAGTAGGAGTCGAATGGATAATCAGCAATCGGTGATGTAATGAACTTTAGAGGATCGATTGTATGAAGCATCGTTATCCTAATTTAGGATCTTACTTGGAACGAATACTGAAATTACGATATATACGGAGTTTTGAAGGGAGCAAAATATATGCGAGTTGCTTAGTTTTTGAACTAAAATTTTGCTTCGAAACTTCTACAGCTTTTGTCTTACGTTTCACGTGTACACGAATATGCGCGCACATTAGAGGTTTGTTTGTAAATAAGTTTTCATAATGAAAAGTGAAATTTTTAAATTCCTGAATTTAGTTCAACGCCGTAAGCTTTCGAAGTTTCAATACTAACTTTTTATGACTGGGAGGCGGAATACACACTTCTGTCTACTCACTGCCGAAGTAGCAGCTATGAGAGAATAGGTGCACCAAATTCGGCAGCATTCCAGTGTTACCACGCGCATTAGTGGCATTTCTTTCGACGGGGTGGAGTGCGTAGATAAGAGGAAGACGGTGATGGCGAGAAAACGGTCGATATACTTGTCTCGGCCAGACTGTTCAGTCGTTAGAAGGGAAAAAACGGGGAACGAGCGAGACTGTAGGAGCAAAGCTTTGGATATTCAGACGAAAACCGTGTCGAGAAGGGATAGACCCGCAATAAGAGCGGAAATGGAGGACTTAAAAGGCGGAATTCTTCCCCTCTCATTCGCTTTCTTCTTGCTTTTTTCCTCGCTTTCAGTATTGATAAAAATGTACGTATTTTATCATATTTCAAAATGTCGGAACATTGCGTGCGTTAATGCATTTTTTTTGGCAGAAGTATAGTCTCGCAGAAAGAGAGCCGATAATAAAGTAATTCACGTCGCTGCCATTCGCGAGTATCGATCTGTTTAGGGAAGAGAACTCGGTCACGAAGGTCCGTAAATCGCGCCGCCGTAGATTATTCGCTCGGAATCGCAGAATATTCGGTCGCTGGAGATAAATGAACGTTCGCGGCACAACGGCGGCCCGGGCGCGGCGGTTTCGTCGTGCGGGAAGCGTTTCCGGCAGAGAAATGCTAACCGTAAATTATTAAACGGCTACACTTAACGAACCTGCCGAGCGGACATAAAGAAAACCAATATATTTTACGAGCCTGTAAAATTCGGCCGAAAGTTTGTTGATACGAAAGTGCCTTCTGTGAAATCTGCCGTCTCTTGCGAGAAGTATTTGGATGTACTCGCGACATTTCGCTGCACTACTAAAAGTATAAACATTTTTCTACAACGTCCTGCTGTTAAATGTCTTGTCCAAACTATATCAAACGACGATATGATATTCTGATGGTTACTGAGGTAACAGTTATATCCTGTATCTATTTAATAAAATTATAATGTAACTAAATCACAGGGTGTTTACTCAAATCATGTAAAAAAATTCCTTGAGAATTCCCGGATTTTTCAGATATATTTTTATTAAAAATTTCAGATAAAATTTGAGAATTTTTAATGCAATTTTGTATTGCAAAAGTTTTATTTTAAATTTAAAAATTCCAAAAATTTCCCTGGGTGCTAATAAAATTCCATGAAAATCCCTCATTTTCAAGAGTAAGGAAGCAATCCCTTGAAATTTCCAGGTTTTTCCAGGTGGTAAAAACTCTGTTAATTATACCAAGATTAATTTTTGTAACGATAGAAATGAGAAAAGCCGCTAATTAGAAAAGCTGCAGATAATTCACGAATAGATACCGTTAAAATTTTACCAAGAACATGGCGAGTCTAAATTAAGCGTAAATCTGTAATTTAAAGTTACGATAGTTTTAAACCATTCTGCATAAAAGATAGCAGTAGAACCGTGAATTTCACGTAAAATACACGATAAGTAATTCACGATCGGTGAATAATAAATTATTAAATCTTGCAGTAACAAATGTCAAGGAACACTTCAATGAAGTTGTATAAATCAGAAGAGGGATAGAGATAAGAAACGAACTTTATGTCGCGCGTGACATTGTTAAAAATAGTTTCATCGAAGCGCTAATGTGATTGCAAATGTTTGGAATGGCATGGATAGTTTATCATAAATGTCACGTCTGTATTTTATAAATGCGTTCGCGAGCCGAGGCGACGAAGCCCGCGGAGACGTGACTTTAGAATTCCGCGAACTCCATCCAACTCTCATTTGCACCGAGAGTACACTGAAACTGCAACGAGGCGCGATGCTTTCTTTTGAAATTCATGCTGTGCCTGGTTAATCGAACGCGAGCTGCGACGCCGTCGGCTATTAAACTTTATAAAGATTGCCACTTGCACAATTGTTGCAGGGCAAACGTTCATGATAAACGTAATTCGAGCAAGAATTGCCGAGGTATCCGTTGATCCTCTCTCGCCGTGGCCATTTTCAAAGCCCATTAAGTTAAACTGTAATCTAAGCCCATTAGAAATAAACAAATTTCCATCCAAGTTTCCCCTCATCGTTAATCCACCCTCGACATTCCTCTCATGATCCGTAGTAACATCTAGCGAGGGATTCTCATCTGCATCCGTCCCTCCTATTATTAACACGATTCTCTAACTCCACGGGCTCTTGCATCCCTTCCGCGCTTGCCTCCCTTTTCTCATGTAATGTCGCTGAAAGGGAGAGGAAGAAAAACCACCCACTTCGGCCTACGCTCTCCCGATGCGACACGTCGAAATTGGCCTAAGCTTCTGGGCGGAAGAGATCGAAGGATAGAAGTGATTTGCCTCGAGGGTGCCCTTCCCCTATCCCTTCTTCGGAATCGACGAGAAATCTAGGAAACTGCAGGTCCAAATCTAATCGTCCGCTCGCCCGTCCCGTGAGAAATGTCTCCGAAGATCTACAAGACTCGATTCGAGAACTTCTGGCCATGCCTGTCCCTCTTTATTGGCCGTGAAGCTCCTGTCCCTATACTTGTCGAATCCCGCAATTCCAATCTTCTGGTGGAACGCGCTTTTCTAGATATTCTAAAATTTGATCAGTAATAAAAAAAACGCAGACGACCTAATCATCTACAAAATTAAATTGTGAAGCGTCTCGTTAAATCATTTCTGACTGGATCCGGATGGACGAAGTGCAATGAATCGCATTCGCGGCAAGCGACATGGATTTAAATCGCTTCCTCGATACGCGCCGAAGTTAGAATGCACCGGCGCGGCGTCATCAGGTATCGCGGTATCGACAAAGGCAGACGGTTCTAACTTTAGCGCGACGTTGTATCGGTGTGTCGGGATGTGTCAGTACGCGAGAGTCGAGACGTGCTGTAAGCCTGTGTGACGGCACGGGGACTCTAATTTTAGATAAATCCATTCGCCAGCCAATATCAATCTAAACTCATCCGCCGTGCAAAGGGATCCGCGCGACTGTGTACTCTGGGGGGGGGGGGTGGCGACGAGAGCACGACGCTCTCGGTTCTACTCGAAACCTTCGCACGCGCGCGCATGGCCGCCTCGTGTTTACACCAATGATCTTCATGCGGCGGGTCGGGTATGAACATCGAATCGCTCGGCAGAAAATCGATGTCCCTCTCGGTACCGAGGCTGGCACCGAGTGTTCCCGGAGGTCCGCGAGGAAGTTCGGACGGCTGGAAGGTAGGATAGGTATGCATTAATGTATGCATGCACTTCAACTGCGTGCGTACAGGTGCACGTAATTTCATTCGGTAATCACCGCTCCCATAAACAGGTGGTCGGAATTTGCAGACCGAAGTTCGGATTGAAATCGATTAGCTCGCTGGAAGTTTCACATGTGCGTTGCACCGTCAGCATCTGTCGTTGGATAATGATGGTAATTTCGCATATTTCGTCCCTCTGAATTATATTGGAATACTGTGTCCGCCTGCAGTTTGAACTGCGGCAAATCTAATTCCGCGAAGAGCAACTCGAATACGTTAATGGGGTACGATTCAAAGTTATACGCTCCTAATTTTCGACGATGATATATCCGCGCGAGTCTTTCCGGGGATTATATCGAGATCACTTTTATCCAGACTGCCGGGAACACGTGACTCACTTGACATTCCGGAGGTGCTTGGTAATCGCCTTGATATTCCGGGGGATTAACTGACTAACTTTCGCGCTTTCTGCATGTGCATACTAAGTTTTAAGGAAATATTACGAGGGTGAAGTCGGAGGAACTGTCTTAAATGAGCGATTCAGCCAGACGCTTACAGCCGCCGAGAAAGGGAAACGGAGCATTGCTCGGACCGACGAGAGCATTGAAATGCAAATGGACGGCTCGTTTCAGCAGCCACACACTTGTCTCGGTGTTCATGCACGAGCGAAGGATTGGGATCGGCGGGCGTGCGTCTAGCTGCTCGTCTCACGTGCGACTGGGCAAAGCTCGTTCGCAGCGCAGACCCGAGGCGCAGCCGAGTGCAGCGTGCATGAAATTGTATTAAGCTATTTCTAACATTATCGCCCGGGTACACATGAATTACATGCCCCCTGTTAATAAACAATATTTCCGTCGATTACGCTGATGACTACGATATCAGACGCCGTTACAAACGAGAGAAATTGTTTCGATCAACGAGTTCAATTACTGCACGATTAGTGCCGAAATGCATTTATGATGCATTTTATTAAAGCCGGCTGCTCATTAATTAATGATTATCCGGCGTCCTTCCCATACCACCTGCGGTGCAAATGAAAGCCGACGCAATCGTGGTCAGTCTGTTAACATCGATATTATGTAATTACGTCTATCATCCTGTCTATGGATACATATATCCGTACAGGGTGTAAATATATATAATAATATATGTAATTATAGTTAATTATATATTTTTAGTTCTTTATCTCACAGATTTTGTTCCCATAGCTATCGAGCCATTGCTCCCGCGTATCGCTTTCATTTATTTATCTGTCGGGGTGTATACATAGCGACGTTGTACAGACGGATTGCCACGTAAAGAAGAGACGACGCCGTCGACCTCAGGATGATTGCTGATCGAATTACCGGACAGACCGACTATCGACGAAGGATTCCTCGGATTCCGTAAGACCGGAAATTTAATTCCGAAGTCCACCACAAAGGACGACCGGGCAGCGGGATTAACGAATTCGACTTCCCTCCGTATTCTGCGCCACCAACCCCAGGCTCCGGCTTTTGCCTCTTCTCTTTTCTTTTTTTTTCCTCGACGTCCGCGCAGCCACCGGATGGAAGGCACGATTTGTCGATTCCTGAGAAGTACGAGAAGACCGCCATAGACTTTGTCGACTTCGGCTACTTGACTCAGTTAATTATAGACTAATGGAAGCAAAAGTTCCCTCAATAAACGAACTTGGGGATAGACAGGAGAAAAGAGCCGGGACATTATGGACGGACTAGATGGTCGTTTGCGTTAGAATCTTCGAGAGATGCTTCTTCAGTGGCCGCCCTTTAATTATGTCAAATATTCCACGAATTACCGTGGAGACAACTTGATTCCAGTAATAGAACTCGGCTATTACTGCACTTGACAGAACGACGGAAGTCAAGTGATTATAATTTTACTTGCTGACACTTCTGCTGTAATTTATTTTTCACTATATTTGCGCTATACATGTTTGCTTCAATGTTCATAGTTAATATATTAAATTACTCGCTTTCCTTAAATTATGAATGGAAGATGGAATAACAATCAGTGATTGTTTTCATTAAAACATTTCAATATTTATAGAATCCGAACCTCACAAATATTGCATCGATTTTTAATAAGATCGGCAGTTCTATCGGCGGGTATCTTACTCTCTAAATTTTTTTGAATTGAGTGAAAATTCATCCCAAGCGAGTGAAAATACTGCCAGTCAAATTTCAAAGTGGCAGTATTTTCACTCTTTGGATTGAGATTCCACTCCAAGAAGTTTAGAGAGTACGAGTATACGTAGTGTAGTGCTGATTAGTCTTGATCGCGTCCTAATTAGTGCGAACTCGATGTGTCGAGAGAAGATAAGTGAGATACCAAGTGAGTCTATGAAAGGCCAATTAGAGGCGATTAAAATTGGAGACGGCAGCGGGAAGTGAATATAAATACGGAGATGAGGAATCGGAAGTACGTACTGATTCGAAAGCGCGGGAGAGAGTTCGTTTCCAACTCCCCGAAATTCCATGGTATTAATTTATCTTCGTCCTTTTAGCTTCTATCGCGGGCCTTGCAGCCCACAGGTCCATCGATCAATGTGTCCGGTGTATGATGTGCCTTTCAGGTACTTCATCCCCCTTAACACGTACGCCGGCGCGCGCCGGAGCACGTCTCTTTCTCTCTCTTTTTTCCTCTCTCTCGCGCGCAAAGCCTCCGGGTGCACCACCCTTCCGCGCAACCCCCGCGTAACTTTCGTTGCGCTCGAAGTCAGTGCACCGGAGTCAGTGCATTCCTCTTTACGTTCCTTCTCATTCCGCGGCGTAAGTTACGACCTCTTATCCAACCACGCTACCGGCAGTAAATATTCCTTTGCAACCAATTTCCATTTGCACGTATCCTCACCCTCGGGCTTGCCCAGTTCCGCAACCGTGCGTTCTTTCTTCCCCTTTATACCGTGTCGCTACTGCCGACTCTCCTTTACTCCTTCGCCGCAGACTGGTATTACACGAGCAAAGGGTAGGTGCAAGAGAATTAAAAGAAATTCAGGTTTTAGAGTTTTAGTACCGCGACCGAGAAAGGAGAAGTGAGAAACGTGTGTGCCGCAACGATCAAACGCTATCTCCGAAATACGATGATCATGAAGCTTGAAAACGTAACATATGTTGTAAACGTGAGGAATAAGCCACCATCACCGTTTCGATAACTCTCTACCTCAGAATCCACAACGCTCAAGTTGCGCCAACGAGCCAGCGTCGATTTTTATTTGTTGATAAATTTTATCTCGCCGTTACGTCCATCGCCATAAATGTTTCGAGCAATTTTATTTCCAACCGGAGCCCCACCTACGCATTCCCTCCAACTCTTCTCCGCGATTTTTCACACCGGCGCGGAATCATTCTCGCATTTCGATCCGGCGCCGTCTATTTATGTTTCTAGCCGCATACGATTCGCCACCCTCGCGCAGTAAATATTCCTTTCTGCTTGCGTCATGCAACCAATTTTCATTTGCGAATCCTCTCACTTGCACGAATCTTTTTTTCAGCTCGACATACAGAAGAGAAAATCGCACGTAATGAACACGGAGAGCCTATATTGCGTGACGCGCATATTTATTTATTATCCCGAGCGCGCACGCTCAGTCTCATTTTATATATTTTAATAAAATACATCGCGGTGGAAATGATACGCGTGTATACACAAAAAGAAAAATAAATATTACCTTAATTACGTGTACCTTTCGTTTGCGCGATTGTACATTTATACACGACATATAATGAATATATTTAAGCCCTTCGAATAAACCGCGGAAACGTTAATAGACAAAAAACCTTCTTGTAATATTATACACTTTTAGAATTGACGTTTCCTGGCTCATTTGAGAAAATAGATAGTATTGTCGATAACAAGTCATGAATATTAAGCTAAAAAAAATACGATTCTTTCTTTCAGCGAGACTTTTAAAATACATTGGATACTTCGTTATCGTCATATTTTGCAAAAGTCTCTATTCATACGCGAGTCGATCCCCATCGATTCCTTTGTTAAAACATGGCAATGTTGAAAGTCTTCGTGCGCTAGTCGTACTGATAATGGCATCTGTTCTAGCCTGAGGCGGAACTTTATGAACGATAGGGTCAAAGGGAGGATTATTAAAAGCTCGTACGCAGTCTTTGGAAAAAAAACTGCGATAAAAAACGCGTACGTATTTGTTGTCCGGGAATTCGGTCAGACGCGACAATTTCTCTCTCTCTCCCTCTCTTTCTTTTTTTAGTCATAATTTATATCCTGGAATAAATACTTTAATCTTTTTCCTGGCGTGAAATGGAGTAGTGGATTTGTACGCGTCTCCCTTTCAAGGGGAACGTCGGAAAGAATTTCCATGCAAATGTACCCTTTTGCCGTGTGGCGGAATGATATAAATAAATAAAACGCGGAAAAATACCGAGGTCCAGTTGGCTCTCCCTTTCTCTTTTTTCCACCTTTTTTCCTTCTTCGTTTTTGCGCGCATGCACACGGAGAACATATTGCATTACGCTTGATTGTTCTGTTTCCTTTTTATTCTTACCGCTCTTCGTAAGTTGTGAGTAAATAGAAAATGGTGGACTTCAAACTCGCGCGCGCGGTTATAATTGGAAATACAACACTTTCCCAAACACGCTCCACGCGGTCTACTGTCCGTTCGGCGTGTTTGCAGAAGTGTTAACCACGACGCAAACTTCGTGTCGACATGTCACGAAAGCTTTTATTTCAATTCCGTCGGCCCGCGTGGCGTAAACTCGATCGCGCACTTAAAACCCGATGTCAAAATAAGACATTCCATTTCTGGCGAGACCATTGTGGATCATGAAGCGTAACTGTTTGCAAATTGTACGCGATAATAATGAACATTCGCTGTTTGCCACGAAGCTCAATACGATCGTCGTCAAACTGTCTGAGTACAGCCGTAATCGCGAGTAATCTAGATTCACGGTTGCGTCTATATCCAGAAATCACGACGGTGTCGTCTCGAAGACAAGCTAGTTTATCCTCCGCCCTCGCTTCCCCGCCGCCCCCGGCAGATATTCCTGGACGCATAATCCTCCTTCGGGCCCCGGCGATTCGAGACACGTTCGCGGATCAGCGTCAGCGATATCAGCGCGGATTAAGACGGGGAGCTGCGACGTGAGACGCGGGCACGGCGGGAATCCGAAGAAACTACCGAAAAACGGACGGGGAGAAAACAGAAGCTGCAGGTGGGAGGAAACAAGATAGCAGCTTGCGGAGCTACAGCTCGAGAGTGGAACAGGGAAAGAGAGGGAAAGAGAGACACGACCTCATGGTATCTCGCTTAGAACTCGCTCAGACCCGCCGGGTAGGCGGGGGTAGGTAGGTAAACGGGGGAGTAGCCGGCTTGAGCACGTTTGCACGGGGCGCGCGAGTTTTATCTGTCGGGTCGACCTGCCCACCTTACTTCTTAATTACCGAGCCAGCTCGTACATTCGTTTCGCAGCTCGGAATTTGGTCGGAACGCTTCTCTCTCTCTCTCTCTCTCTCTCTCTCTCTTCTCTGCCACTCCCCGTTAACCTTTTTCGCGCTCGCCGCCAAGAAGCTCCGATATCATAATTTAATTTCAAATAATAAGGTTAATCGTCCTCTTCATTTCCCTATTTTTACGGTGGCAGTTAAGTGGATCGCTTTTTCTCTATCGAGTCTATAAGAAATTAGTTCGCTGTATCATCTCCCGATCATTTCATACTATCCCATTTATCTAACAGTATCCGCTTTGTTCCGCTTCATCCCCCTAATTTATTATTTTCTATCAATCTATCCTCACTTTTTCGTTTCATCATTCGCGCTCTGAACGTCCCGGAGTAAATTGTCTTCTACTTTGCTCTATTTCCTTTCTCCCTCAGTCGCGTATTATCCCGTATTTTTCGCGGCTGCTCGCCATCACGGGGCGCGCGGGTAAAGGCACCTAGAGGGTGGTTACGGCTACTTCGCGCGCGTGAAACCGTCCGTCTCATTTCCGGCGTGCCACGCCTTCGCTTTCACGTTCGCGCGAAGGCGGCGGCGTGAATTATCGCGCGTCCATGGGTGCCGGGTTTCGCGATCGGTGTATAATATATCGGTGGCAAGTTACTCGGGGGGAAAATGCGTTACTGATCACCTGTATAACTGATCGCTGCGGTCGATCGCCGTGCTGAGAAGCGGAGATGGATCGGTGTGTGCTTATATTGCGTACGACTAACAACTATTATGCTTCTGACTACTAGCCCTATTAGAACATTCCACGCTTCGAGGATCCAGACTAGAGGATTGGCACACGGGAAGAATGGTTTTGCTGAAATATCTAAATATTTGGCCAGATACAGATCTGAAAATAATTTTGTTGGGCCATCAAAATAATTATGTAAGATGCCCCAAAATAGTTGCTGGAATATCAAAACTTTTTGCAGCATTATCATCATCATGTTTTAACGTCCCACGTAGTTACTTTTGATGGTCTAACAAAATTATTTTCAAATCTGTACACGGAAAGAATGGTTTTGCTGAAATATTTAAAAATTTGGCCAGATACAGATCTAATAATAATTTTGTTAGGTCATCAAAATAAAATAGTTGCTGGAATATCAAAACTTTTTGCAGCATCATCATGTTTGAGTGTCCTATATAGTTACTTTTGATGGTCTAACAAAATTATTTTCAGACCTGCATCTAGCCAAATTTTTAGATATTTCAGCAAAACCGTTCTTTCCGTGTATCTGGCCAAATTTGTAGATACTTCAGCAAAACCGTTCTTTCTGTGCACATTAGGATGTTGAAATGCAAAAGCATAAGAAAAAAATACGTACATGTTGAGAGACATGACAGATTGATACAGCCGTTTAGCTCCTATAGGATTATAGTACTATAGGATAAATTATAATAACGCTTTTATGTAAAACAAATTGTACGTTGGAAAATATGTGCTCTAAAAATCAATTGATTTGTTCATTAAATATATCACGTCTAAATAAATTTATTAAATAGATTGCGTCTCTGCATTTGAAATTCAACAGCGCGAAGATGCGCGTCAACGAAAGGTATTATTAATATCACTTTATTAAAACGTGAGTATACGCGGTACTTGCCGAAATTGGGAAATAAGAGGACTCTTGCAAAATCAGATATTGCATTTGGCGTAATCGCATATCCAGTCTCTCGATTTCTAACTAACACGAAAATCGGTCTACATTATCGGTGTAATTTATATGCGGAATGCTCAAATAATTCGGTATAACACGCAACTCCACCGAGAGAGCAAATCCCACTCGAAACCAGAAATACAGAGCGGGAACGAATCCGAACGGTAGGTCATTGTGCGCCACTCCGCGCTTTTAATCCGTACGTTGGGTCCACTCGATTCCCCATTCACGGAAATAACAACCGATTTCGATGTTTCTGTTCGGCTAAACTTGCTTCTCTCTCTCGTTTCCCTCTCTTTCTTTTTCTCTTTCTCTCTCGATCGTGAGCCGCGCGAACGTCATTTCGTTTATCGCAAGGAGAAAGAGAGGCTGAAAATTTCGCCCTATATACGAAACGCGATCGTAATGCGCTCCTTCGCAATTTCATCTTAAAATACGACGGCGCGATATCGCGATTCGAGTGTCTGATGTTTATATCTTGGGACCCGCGCGCGGAAGTTCCTCGGGCCGGCGGCGACGTCGGAGGCATCCGCGGCTCACGAAAAGTCGTAATGCGCCGAATGGCCCATTCGCCGCGGGACACACCGAACGAATGAGAATTATTTCAGCGATGTTATTAACGTACATCGGGAATGAATTGCGATACGCGGAGCGCGAACGTACATATAAGTGTCAAATGCCAGGCGGCAGAGCGACGTTATATCGCGTCGTTTTCGTCGCCGCGACGGTGAATTAATGCGGCGAGCTCGCACGCGATTCGAGACTCGCTCGTATCGCGAGACTCGCGAGATTCTCCGACAAGCGGATATTGCGACGATTAGCTGTTTATAACAGGAAGCGGGAAGGGCGATTAATGAATCTCCGATTTCTTGTGGGTTCTCCTACATCTGAAACTTTTTCCTATGTCTATATCTTTGAAACTCAGCGTACACGGATTTGAGGATTTATTACGTAAAAAGATACGAGCTTTGGATGAATTTTAAAGATCTGTGTGAAGTTAGCCCCCCAATATCGAAAAATCAAAAATTTTCTTTTTGCAAACGTTTGCCCATCGTTTGCCCACAAATGCCCCGTTGAAATTTTTGTTTGCCTCCTTTAGTTCAAAAGTTATAAGCAATTCAATTTTGGGGAGGCCAACTTCACACTGGCCCCCCAACGTTAAAAAATTAAAATTTTTCTTTTTGCAAACGTTTGCCCATCGTTTGCCCATGAATGCCCCGTTGGAATTTTTGTTTGCCAGTGTGAAGTTGGCCCCCCAAAATTCAATTGCTTAACTTTTGAACTAGAGGGGGGCAAACAAAAATTCCAACGGGGCATTCATGGGCAAACGATGGGCAAACATTTGCAAAAAGAAATTTTTTGATTTTTTAACGTTGAGGGGCCAGTGTGAAGTTGGCCCCCCAAATTGAATTGCTTATAACTTTTGAACTAAAGGAGGGGGGGGGCAAACAAAAATTCCAACGGGGCATTCGTGGACAAACGATGGGCAAACGTTTGCAAAAAGAAAATTTTTCGATATTGGGAGGCTAACTTCATACAGGTATTTTAAAGTATCCTATGTACTAAATTTTAGACACACAAGCGCTGATAAATACAAGTATTGCACTGTATTATGCTGTTTCATCTGTACCGGTAAAACTAAAGTCTCATTTCGAAAAGACTGACATCGGTCTTTATAAGGGATTTAAATATCCTAGAGAGGAGTTTCTCCCCTTCACACATTTCCCGTGTTTTCACTCTCTGATTGCGAGCGTACGACGACGATGGTTTACAAGATAGCGCCGTGTCTCGACACAGGGGTTGTAGCGAGCGTCGTCGGAACGTCCGCATTGTCGACCGGCGCGTTTCCGGCAGCATGGGCGCGCTAGGCACGTAGGAAATTACGTTGCGCGTTAGAACGCGGTTTCGAGTTGTAGAAAACGGTCGGCATGAGCGACGATCGGCGGGAAAGCGGGAAACGGCAAAACGCGCAGCATGCCTAGAGAGATATCTCGACGGAGTGGCACGTCGAACTCTCAACGGCATTCACAAGAGGAATAAGCGACACCGATTGCCGGGATGAAATTGCGTACGACACGATTCGGCCAAGTGTATACATACATGTGTATCGAGACAAGCGAAAATTCGAGAGAAAAAAGGAAAAAGAGAAAAAGAAGGGAAGGAAGAGAAGGAGGAGGAGAGGGCTCGAACGAGTTTGGACGAGACCCTTAAACAACCCTCGTAAAGCTCGAATGGCCTGGTCTCCTGCATCGGTCATAAAGCTTATAAAGCTGCGATGGATGTCGGGTAAGCTGCTTGAAAGCTTGGACGAGATGAAAGAGAGGGATGGAGCGATCATACATAAGGCGAGGGGCGCGGAAAGATTTGCGCCATGGTAATTCGCGTTGGTTACTCGCGGCTTTTCGCCGGAATAAACGAGAAACGGAAGCGACACTTACGTCATGCCGCAAAAAGAACGTCGGAATTGCCGCGCGGTAGACATCAGAAATTGCAAAGACATACTTCGTCGCATCTAGAAAATGATGTGGCACTGCGAATAAAATGATAGAGAATTACTTGAAATATTATGTAATATTCTATTATGTAATTATGTAATAATATTCGTCATTTGGAGGTAACCCGCAAGAGCATCATTAAATCTTAAAACAAAATCACTTTTAATCCCAATGGAACATTTCTAAAATAGCTCTGTTAATTATTACAAAAAATAATATTTCGCGCGCCTTTTGAAGATTCCTCGAGTTCATATCTTTTTATAAAAGAGTACTTAATTTGTTGAGATCAAAAATTCAAGTAAAAAATGTTCGTGAAACCGAACCGTCAATATCTTCACATATCGCCGGGAATAACGAAGATATGAACATGCGTGATGTAACTCGACGTGATGCATCCAGTGCACGATTTTTATGACGACGTGTCGACCACGGCCGGCGAACGTTATGGCCCCTTTTCAAGGCACGAGCGAACATAAAATTCGCAAAGGCTTGTTCGGTTGTTACGAGCATGGGGAATGAAGCGCGGCATAAAATCCGTGGTATTTCTGAAACGCCACATAAATTGCACGACTAAATATCAGCGTGCTAAAACGACGAGTGTTTAAACGTATTGTGCAAACACGCAGAAATTCTCGTATTTATTTGCGGGGCAAAATTGATGTAATTTACACTTTGCACGAAGCGTCATTTTTGCTGTTCAGAATTAAGTATTAACTTGTGCGGAAGTTCTCTATAGCCACGGTCGGTTCGTTTATAATTTGCGCGCTCACCATAAATTGTTAATGGCATTATATGTGACGATATCGCGCCATCGCGTACAGATTGTGCGCGATTTGTTGCTGAAAAAGCGGGAGTTCGTTTACAGTCGACATTACATGATGCGACCCTGCTGCTGATTACATGCCGTAGTCTACACACCGAATTTAATGAGATTTGATTGCATCGGTTGAACGTTTTAACCGGTTTTAACGTAATGCTCATACACGTAAATTATACCGGCGTTTTCCAACTGCCGGCGTTCATTATCGCTTCGCCGCAGTTTTGCCATTAACTGAAATTATTAGTACTCAGGCAATATCGAGGGAATGTTGAGATAGTACCTACCATTATTTATACGCGGTGCGGACACGCAGAGGGAGGCTCGGATTTCACCTGGAATTCGAGAGGAAGAAGGCGGAGGAGGCCCTTATTCCCCTTGCGCGCTAAATGCGACCGTCCCGATCCCGAATGTTGTTTGCTCAGAGCGAGGATCGCCTCCGGTGTCAACGCGAGATGAGAATCGGACAGGCACATTTATGCGACAAATGCGCGGTGAGAATACGGGACCGAAGTATAGATCGCCGTGTCCCACGTGCGCGGACACTCGGTTCGTGATAAACTGGAAACGGAAGCGGGATTTATGTCGCACGTCGCTCGGGACAAGGGGTCGCGGGCGCTGGAAATCGGAAGCACTTCGCGCGACCGTAGACGAGATGACACGAGGCCACGGACGAGTCGTGTAAACGACCGGGAGCGCCGTGATACCCGAGGACATCTGGTACGCAAGTGTCAATAAATCTGCATGTCGCGGTGAGAGACACGCGCGAATCAAGTATGCACGCGCATCGAGAGATGCTGCTCGCGGAATTCGCGGCGGAGTTATCGGGCAACTAAATAGACGAGACGCTCCTCGTATGTATCCTGAATAAAATTCTAATGGAAAGGATAAGGGCACTCTCGACGAGAGAGAAAGAGAGAGAAAAAGACACGTGCGTTCGCGCAGCGTCGCAAAAAAAAGAAGACGTTTAATTCGTTTTTATTAATGCCCAAGCGAGAGAGCAGTGTGGAACGAGGGCCGTGCGGATTATCTTTTATATTGTAAAACTACACCCGTCGTGGGGTACGGGCGCGCGCGCAGGAGCCAACGGATTGACGATATGGAACGAAAACGCGACCGGCAAATAAACAACGAATATTCGGGAATCGATATATGTGTACACAAATCGCACGTTTCCACATATTCGGCTTCCGCACTGAAAAAGCCGCGAAATATTTGTAAATCCCGTAAATACGGAGATTGACGATTTACGATACGGAGGCTCATCCTAGAAAAGAGCAGTTCAAGAAACTCAAAATTCCATTGGATGAGAGAAGCGGATCTTCGATTTGATGTGAAAGTATAATTTTCCCGTCAGGTATCGTCCTGCATTCAACGATTTTGTATGAAACTTAAGATGAAGCGACCACACCAAGACTTCGGTGAACGCTAAACGGCGGAGTCGTCAAATTAAAAGCTGTACTACTGAAAACGGTAGCTGAATTTTAAAGTCGTATTATTCTTAAGAATTTCTCCAATAAAATAATACAGCAAACTCGCAGCTTGAAATGCGCAGCTGATATTCGTACGAAATATGCTTTTGATATTGTATTTCCCCTAAGAGATGAAAAGATTCATCCGGCTGAATTTAAGCGTATAAATTGCTAAACTTTTTCGATTTTCACATCAACGATTTTTGATTAATGTGCGCGAGCCAACATGTTTATGTATCATGTATATGGTTTCGTTGCGTAAAGTTTAAATATTCACGTGATTGAATTCGATAACACGTTTGCAAATTATCGAGTTTCGGATTCGTGAACGAGCCCAAAGCGCGTAAAGTGTCGAACGTTTCGTGCATTTTGGCGATTTGAAAGGTAATAATTCACGATAGCGCTGTACGTTCATTACCATAATGGAAACACGGCCAAACGTTTAGAGCACACAGGTGACACTAGGATATCGTCGAATCGTGATATTAGCTTACCACGGATAATAGACGATACGAAATTTACGAGTATAAAATTGCAAGCCGTACAATGGCTCGCACTGTTTGAGCAGAGGTCGATTTGTTTGCGTTATTATCATTTGATATGTATTAATTACCATTAGTGTGATGGATAGGCGTCCCGATAATTACCGGCAGGAAAATTGCATTCAACTATAATTAAACTATTTCTCATTGCGAGCACGCGCTACACTAATAAGAGCACGCGTTAACAGAATTTATCAATCTCCTAACTAACAAAATCTATTATTGCTTTTTTATCAACGTAAAATCTTCCGTTCTTCCGGAATAACTGCGGCAGCAATATTTTTGACAAATACATTCTAAAGTAAAGAATTAGAAATAAAGCAACGAATTAAAAATTGCTTATATAACAAACCTCCTCTTCATAAAGCTTATTAACATCCAAGTAATTTTAATTTCGGGTACGTCGAACTAGTTGAGCGGCGTAAATATAGCACCCGTGTCATGCTTCGTCGCGCATGTCGCGCATACACTTGGCGCGAGACGCTGCCGTGTCTCTTGATGTACGCGTAGCAAAGACATCCCATAAAAGGCAATATGCAAAATACGTCATTCCGTCGCATATGCTTGGCGCACGCAATTATTCACGTGCGAATATGTGAAACGCATTGCGTATTCGGCGAGGAGTGTCGCAAGCTGCGGGGGCTTCATGAAACTTTGAAGTGATGCTTTCGCGGCGGCACGTCATCGTTTCATAACGACGGAAAATGGGGCTCGTCGAAGTCGACGTATTAAAGTTTGTGGGAAGGTATGCGCACGAAAAAAGAGCGAGAGCGAGAGAAAAAGAAAGAGAGAGAGAGAGAGAGAGAGCACTTTGCATCCGCAGGCCATTTGACCCCGGCCGAGGAACACAAGCGTCGTGCCAAAGAAGGGAAGGAAAGTGCCTACTTCGCGGTGGAAGTACTTCCCCTTATCGCGCAAAACTTTCGCGAGACCAGTTGCAGTCGGCATCCTCGTAATCACGCTAATACCTCCTACCGAAAGCTGCGATCTCGCCCGGGGCCGCAATTCCCTTTTCGCCCTGACCGGGATTCACTGGGCGTCGTTAGGGTAGTTTCGACCTGTAATCCACGAGGATATTTTTCGAGCTGCGTGTAACCGCCAAGTATATATACGTGTGTACGTATATACATGTGTAGTATATAGCGTGTATATGTATACCAACGAAGTAACTAATAGCCGCTGCCAGTATACGTGAGACGCTGCAGGAATTAGCGATCGAAGGGTGATTCGCTACGCGAACTACTTCGCGAATTGCCGGCCGTAATCGAACCTAAACGTCTCGGCGTTGCCGCTACCCGTTACTTATCCAATCCAATCGACTTCAGCTTTTTCCCCTACATTCAAGATTGGATAACGCGAAAATATTAGCTTTATCTGTAACATCTCAAATTCACAGATCGCTTGTCGCCGACATTGAAATAAAAAGATAAACGGTTTCTGTTCTGAGTTATCGGTTTCCAAATTGAACACGGCCGATAATTAAAAGCGGTTTAATTCGACTTTATCAAATTATATAAGCGCGTCTAATCTAAAATCTCTTCCCATGTTTTATCTGCTTCTCCTTCTCGAGAATGAAGCTCTCGAAAGGAATTTACTTCGCGACTGGCATCGCGTAGCGTTTTCCACCGATGTTAAAAATTCAGCAGTGAAAAATCGAATTCTCGCAGGGAAAGACTGCCGGCCGTGCCAGATTCAGGACGTCCGTCGGTCAGCCTAAGCGGGAATTATTAATAACGCTAACACGATCAATCTCCAAGCAGCTTTTGTCCGAGCCGCTCACGCGATCTTCGATGTGTCCCGAGCCTCCCGCTGTGATGCGTTTTGAATGGAAGCCGACGGGACGGGCACAAGCGCAAGTGAATGCTCGGTATATCAGCGGCTAAAACACCAAGTCACCGGTTTTATCGGCGTTTTCAGTCAATTTCAGGCCGTATCTACGAAAGCGTTTCACGCGCCAGCAAGTAAAAAATTGCCTCCGGTGTCACGTAGACGAGACGAAAAGCTGACGCGCGGAGTCGAGCTTGAATTAACGAGATACGTAGAAGTTAGACTAAACGACATTCAAATACGATGTTAAAGGATAATTTTTAAATTTCCATGTCCCCCCTCTTAAGATGACATTTCATGGGCAGTAAGCAGCAGCATGCAGCGGCAGCATTTTAGTAACTTACTAGCATCAATTTGGTAATTTGACAGAATCGCAGCGCTGCCCATGAAATAGGCTCGTCGCGTGGTGTGACATTTTATTCCTAATATCTAATATTTCTCCATTATGCGCAGGCCCTAAATTTCAAAAAATTTCAAAAACGTTAATATAACCTACCTCGGATGATTCCATCTTTGAAAGCTAGAAACTGTAAACAAAACGCAGCTTCTGCTGCTTTGCTGTTCAACTGAATGAACTTCGAGCAGCAAGAACTTGCGCCGGAAGTGCGTCATCTATGCTAGTAAATCACTAGTAACTTACTAAAATGCTGCTGCTGCTCACTGCCCATGAAATGTCATCTTTATGCCGTCGTGGAACGACGCGCGATTTACACATTGACTTGCGCCGATCCTGTTTCTAGCGGTAACAAATGATAACAAACATAACAAACGATAATTTGCATATAAATGTTACACTGGCTTTGTAGACTCCATTAAATTCGTATTGCAATAATAATTGCGAATATGATTATTCGAGGTGCGCGCATCAGTCAGCGGAATTATCATAAACAATGTGCAAACAATAAATAGCCGATCGATCGATCGATCGATTACTTCCCGCGGCAGGGTAACGCGACGAAATATGCGGGGTCTGTTAAAAAAATTTTTTTAATTACTGCGGGCTATCGCTTTCGGACGATTATCAGATTTTATCCTAATGCGTCTATATATATATATATATATATATATATATATTGCGCACCTAAACGTGCATGCTCATCGACGCGCGCCGAGCTTTAGTCGCTGCCAAGCGGAATTATTAATAGCACTAACGCGATCAATCTCGCGTGCGGTTATCCAAACCACCCATCCGATCTTCGATACCTCGTATCCCCCGGTCCGTGCTGCTGATGTGTTTCCGATGCCAATGAAAGGTGACGCAGCCTCCCGGTGCGCGCGTGTGAATGCTCCGAGTGTGCGCGTTCATTCTGAATACGCGATAATACAGAGAGCGCGAGCGGGACAGATACGATTCCGCATTAAAGCGAATTTATCCTATTCGCGCGCGATTTCGCCGCGCCCGCCGTCGGCATGACGTATGAAAATTGCGACTGAATACACCCCGGTGTAATCCCAATGTTTGGATACAAACGGCTATTTAAATAATCATTACGTATACAGCGTTGCGTTTCATCGGCGCGTTTCATTAAAATCGCACGTTGGAGCGCCATGTAAAGTCGGTTAATATTCAGTTCATTAAATGTAATGGCATTTGGATGATTATACACAAGCACGAAAGTAGAGCGAAGTTATTACATCGACGACGCAAACGCCGCGCCGCTTCGCTCCCCGGGATTGGAAAAGTACGTTGCGATAGAAGAGAAATGCCGATGAAGCTTCAAACGACGATTGCCGCTGATGTATCCATCTTGACGGATTAAAATTGGAAATTACAGAGGATACGTACACTGAAAAAAATGTTTACATGATTATGCTGGGCTTTTTCCGACCCAGCATAATCATGCAATATTGCTACCCACATGGAAAATTGCAAGTGATTACAAGTGATTTCACATGAAATTACAAGTGATTTTTGCATAAAAATAGTAATTTCATTTTATCATTTATTTTATCATATGTTTTATCATATGTGTGTCATTTATACCTATATTTTACCATTAATATGTATTTTCACTTTTAAAAATCTGGAAAAAAATTACAGTGATAATTAGGTAATTTTCCGGCTTTGAACAAGTAATTTCCATGTAAAAATATATGGATTTTTTCAGTGTAGGGTTGCCGCCTTGAGAATCACTTTGACCCGGAGACCAAAGAAAAAAAGGAAAGCAGTCAATGTGTATGAAGTGTTTTATTATTAAAATTGTCAAAACAAAACGAGTCACATTTCATATCATTTAAATAATCAAGAAATAAAATAATTCTGACAATTAACAAATAATATACATATGCATAAATTACATAAAATAATAATATAATGACTATAGAATATTTGAATTAACATTTTCCTTTTTTGCCCTTCCAAGAATATTTACGGTTCGATATTATATTTCTAATAAGCTGTATATTTTCAGGTTTTTTGATATATTCATAAAACTCTTGACAATTCAAAATTCAGTTTTATACATAATTTCGCTTTTATACCAGTTCCACACGCATTCTATTCCGATCATCGGTCCTTGTGGAAGGGCTCTTACAATAGAGTCAGCTGACAAATATACGCATACGCGGATCTGTAAGATTGTATCATTTGCCGCGCTCAGCAAAAAAACAGTAATTGTCGACAAAGAAGAAGAAAATGTTTTACATTTTATGCAACCCGGAGAAACAATGACCAAACCCGGAACCCGGACACAAGCCTTCAAAACCCGGAGAGGTAGCAACCCTAAGGGCGGAGCCAGACTATGCGCGTTTTACGCGAATATTCGTGATTCGAGTCATGTCATCCTTGTTGTTTATCAAATGATAAACAAAGATGAACGATGCTCGAATCACGAATATTCGCGTAGTCTGGCCGCACCCTAAGGATACGACGCGGCGTGGCCGACGTAAATCAATTATCGCCGTTACATCCGCGCCATTCATCTCTTTGCTTATACAGTACTGAATTAACTCGTATGTAGCTTCCGGCGTACATATGCAGATCTTCGCATTGACACGCACAGGGCACGCGCAAAATATGACCGGCCGATGGCTGCGTTGTCAGACGACCTCTCTATCACAACGTCGCACCTCGATATTTGCGGTGGATAGCACCGACGTGCATCGGGGACGTGCGGGTCGCGTCACGACGGGACAATTTAGTACGTGCCGTGGAATGTTTATTAATTAATGAGCAGCATATTTTCCGTTCAACTATGCGACACGTTCGCCGGTACCGTACCGCGAGTCCCGATGCGCACTACGTGCGCGCCGCGCCGGTACGTTACTTCGCTCCCCGACTATAACGAGCGCGTGCCTATCAGCCATCAGCTATCAGCCATTTCTGAGCTCTCCGCCTGCATACGGTCGACATACGGTCGCTACGTCCCTCGCCTCTGCGACCCTCGACGTATTATTTCCGATATACCTGCTATCGTTAATTGGAATCGCGGAATTGCAAACGCGCTTCTTACACGAGCCCCTCGGAAGCCGGACTGATCGGCTCCATTTTTTCTTCTTTTGTAAATTTCTTAACAGAGCGCACGATTAGTATATAACTTTTTTCTACTTTTTATTTTATGGGGGTTGATCGATCTCGGCTTCCGAGAGGTTGGTATATGCGCGCGTATATGACCGAGCAGCCTCAAGCCGGTTTTTCCTCAACTAGCAACACGTGCCCCTAATCCAACGCTCTGACATCGCTGACTTAACAGTTATTTGCTTACTCCCCGGTTATATTTCCCGGAGGATTATAGAGTCCGAATTCAATCCCGCCGCGCTCGCGCGCGGCGCATATGCCGGAAAGTCATGTGGCAAATTATATCGTTCGTTGATATCTCTGGTGGGATTTGCAGTATTACTATGCAGCATTACGCCTTGTTATACCTAAAGCACGTCCCACTCAGCCCGTATGATACCGCATTAACTTTTCAATTGCGCGCTCAACTGCTCGTCTGTTATTTCAGGGAAAGTTTTCTTTCTTGCTCTCGCGGAATATTCCGCTCCTATTTATTGTACTGCAAATAAAAATCACGCCGTGTAAATAAAGCCGTATAGATAAACAGACAACATGCGCCGCAAAGGATACGTGATTGGGTTACGCGTATAAATGGGACGCAAATGGAATTTCATATCGTACGAAACGCGTTTCGCTTGTATTCACCGCAAAGTTATAAAGCGGTCTGCAACGCTCCTTTGTGCTTTTAATGAACGATACGCGTCATCGACACGTATCGTAGAACGATACCGAAACTGCGCAGAGCTACTTTGACGGGATATAGAGTACCTACCATCTACTCAAGCCCCGGCGAAATAATCAAAGCAAAGCACAGGATATGGTGATTTCCATTGTCCGTTGCAGCATTGTACACGGATCGCGTGCTTTCTATTAATCAACTTTATACAAAAACATCAAGTAGATCTTGCAATATGCAGACCGCGCTACGTTCATTCGTTTAATTATATCATTGGAAATGCCGGAGAATTAAGAGCTCCGGAAGCTACACGGGATCGCAGAATCCGCACGATTCGCCACGGCAAAATGGAGAATCGCAAAGTACAATGCATGCAATACGTGCCTGCGTGTCGCCGCGAATATCCCTAAATGTCAAACGGCCGTCATTTATATTCGATGATAATTAGAGTTCGCATTCACCACACACCGACGGCTTGCCAAACAACGCTCGTTATTAAATCTCGGCGATTAATTTATGCGCCCGCTGTCAACCGCCGTGGGTCCGTCCATCGGTTGCTCCATCATACATCCACCATTCATTTCCGGCGATCGCGGCGAACTTTCCGAACTGGCCCGGCCCGGCCCGGCCCGGCGCGGCAGGCCGGGGTCATCATTTATTCGCGCGTTCCGCCCGAAAATCGCGCGGTCGCCGCAGGTGCGAAACGATTATTCGACCGCGCCCCGTGAAAACGCAATAATTATACGCGTCGTTGCGACTGTTGCGGCCGGTTGCGCTCGGCCGTTGTAAATAACGAAGAGGCCGCGCGGCCATCATGCCCATCACCTGCCCTCCCCGTGGGAGGGAAACGCGACATGCGGCTCGTTGCAGTGATATTATTAATTTATCGTGAGACTCTTCCCCCCGCAACCGCACTGCACCGAACGCATCATCATCGTCGACGACGCTTCACGCGAGCCGTTTGCCTCGCGTGCCTACGGCGAGGACAATCCTTTGGCACGGATCGCAGAGATCGAAACGCGCTCGGTCATGCGTTTTACGGTCTGATTCCACCGACGCGAATTTGCAGCGGCATTTCGTAGCGGAAGAAACGGCGAGAGCTAATCGAGATAAACACGACTAAGCCTAAACATTCGATCGATTACAATCGTCCCGTTTGCTAACCATGTGCGCGACGATCGAACCCCGTTCCATGATATTGCATTATTGTTATTTATGAAACAATAGAGCTATGATGGCATTAAGTAATAATTGCGTTCCCGTAAACAAGTTCTAATTACCGGCTATAATCGATGATTGTAATTGCAGCTAACGTGCGGTTGTGTTATGAATTTATTACACCAGCCTAGCCCGCGCGTTGTGTTTGACGTATTGTCGGCGATTTGTTGTATATCACGCCACATATACATATTTGCCACGTGCACGTACGAGAAGTTACTTGCTCGGTTTTAAAAAGTACGAGGGTGCAAGGGGGAGGGGTTAAATGAAATTATTATTGCGTATAACGTAACCGAGCGACGCGTCGGGCATGAAAAATATACGAAAGGTATATTAAACGATTGATGGGCTTCTTCGACGAACGTTGCAGGTAGAGCTGAGAGAAATGCAGCGCCGCATGGCACCTTCGTGCAACGTTAGCCGTGTAATAAAAAATCGATGCATTTCAATGCATCTTAACGACGGCACCCACACAGCATTGGTATTATGTCACAGAGCTTCAAGTGTGTAAGGCGAGCAGCTATACGTGCAGGTGGAAGAGGCGGTGGCATTGCTAATTTATCGTAAAGGCCCCGTCCCCCATTATTCCCCGGTGCATAATTCACGTTGCATCGTGACACGCAATCATGCACTTTACACTCGACGCGGCGCGGCGGCCGCAGGACAGAAACTAGAGTGCCAAAGGAGCGAAAAAACTGCACAGTTAAGCGCGAAGTAATCAAATTATTGGGCTAACAAGCTGCCGTTCGATCCGCTTAGGCGACGCGCGGGCGCAAAAAGGAAGGGGAAAAAAATAGGTAAGCTCCTTTGCGTTAAGTTCGCCCGACCTCGCCGTCTCGGTCAATTTAACGCGCGGGTCCCATCTTTTTGTTTAATTAACAAAGGTACTCGCGTTGATTGCGGGGGAGCCCGCTCGGCCGCGTTACTCTCGCGTAATTAGGGACGAGCCAGGAAAGTGCGCTTTCCTGCAAATCATCGTCGAATCATGCTCGGCCGGCGGATTACTCGCGGCGCGGTAATTCGCTCGAAGCCGAAGTTAATTAACGCCGGCTAAATATCGCGCCCGTCCCCCCTTGCGCGCGTTTTAAAATAATAAACGGACGCTATTGTTGATCGACCCGATGGAAGATACGTCGCCGTCGCGATTTCGTTCCGATCGGATTTCCAACGCGCTCATTGTCTGCGGCGTTTAAAATCGTGAAAGGCCGCGATTTGTGCGCGTCCGTGTATTTCCGCAGGCGTATTATGTCACTCAAATTGCGTTACATCGCGATGCGGACGTACGTATGGGCGCATTGTCGGGCATGCAAGCGTCGAATGTATGAACGCCCAGAAATGGCCAGTCCCGTAAACAAGAGCTGTTACATGGCTCTCTCTCTCTCTCTCTCTCTCGTACGCTGCAGTACACGATCGGATCGCACGAAACGTTTGAAATCTCACTCGTATGCGCGCGCGCGCTAATTTAAGCGTTTTAACGAAAGCGCAGACCGTTCGGCTTGGCGGCCTCGTAATTCTCGTAAATCCACCCTTGCGCGACTGACTTCGCTTAAATCTCGGAAAGCGAAACGAAAATTCGTTATAAAACACGCGGACGGGGTTTGAAGTTCGATGTGAAGCGTTTAAGCTGAACGACATGGCGCGTTTTTTCGCCGTCACAAAGTGGACAATCGCGTAAAGAATACGAGACAACAAAAGGAATCGCGAATGTTAATCCGGCGCAGTTGCAGTTCTGGGTACAAAGGGTAGGCAGGACTGTCGCATTGATTAGAGACAGATTGTTTAATCCAGCTGCGTCGGCTACTGCATGTCGGATTTGGTGCTTTGTGCCGACAGCCGGAGATAATTAGCAGAAGTCCTATCGACAGTCTTGACGTTTCCCGACTGGATATTATCGAATTGATAATTGTCTAGAAAGTATTGATAGGAATTCACCGATGAATTACTCGTAATAGGAGGAGATAACTGGGATAAAAGTTATTTGTGCTTCGGCGAGGATCACGGTAGGAAGCGTAATGTATGAGAATTTGTAATCTACTGTGTCTACAAACTCCAATTTTCTAAAGCGCCACAGCGAACCTTATCTTCGTTCTTTGTCTAAATTAATATAAAAGTTTGAAACTTTTTTTCTTGCGTCGCTAAAGAGATAAACGAGCCCGTTTTTAATTCTATAAAAAAATATCAGCAGTGTTTTAAACATGCACACCACATATACATAAACTGCTCTTTGTAATCAGCGGCGGACAATCACGAAATATGCATGAATATTAATTAATTAATCTTTCATTATGGTCGGCAATAACTCGTTAATATTGAAATTCCACGGTCTAATTGATAAATTCGAGATAAATGAACGTGTTTAAATGTATTCAGCAAACAGCCACTTAATATACATGTCACCTTCCGCGAGTTTTGTAAACTTAAATGATAATTTTTTAATCGCTTAATGACAGATTTTTTTTCACGTGGACTAAAACTCGTAATTAAAATGCGCTTAAGATTACATCGATGAAAACTCGCATGGTACAGCTATCAAGTGGCGATCTGACGATTTTTTTTTCGGGAGCGACCTAAACAATGCTCGTCGCGTCTCGGAGAGACGGACGCGTTTCAGAAGAATGTAATTAATAAGGCTTTAACGTGTCGTCAGCTGCACCTGCAATTTTTCATGCTCGCAGTCCCGATGCCATCCCACCCATAACCGCCGTCGTAGCAGACCAAAATGATGGAAGAGGCGCCAATGTTCTTGCTCCGAAAAGGGGAGAATGAGAAGCGCCTGGGGGTGGTAATACCGAGCCGAGAATAAGACGTATAAGAAAGGTGGGGCGGGAAAGAGTGAGCTTGTGTGGAGGGGGCGGGGGGATAGTTTCTAATGGCCATTTCTACCAATGCAGATTAACTTTAATCTCAGTTTAACTTACTCTTTATCTTTTTCTAATTCTTAGAACAGAAAAAGATGAAGAGTGAATTAAACTGAGATTAAAGTTAATCTGCATTGGTAGAAATGGCCATAAGCCATTCAAACATTAACATGCGCCCGGTTGAGATTCATCATTCACCGGACAGTCCCAATACGTGACGACATATCAAAGATCAACGAGAATTAAGCGATAATAGGGATGGTTCGTTTAGATTAAACGAATAATTAAATAGGGTAACTCCGGTATATGTATACGCCGCACCTAAGGAAAACTTAATTTATCAAAAATTAATAAATAAGAGTGTGAGATAAGAGGGCCAAAAACGAGCAATTAATTATAAGGTGTTAATATTAGTACAACATATTTTTACTTTTTTTTTTAATTTTTGTCAATTTGAATTAACAAAACATATGGCGGAACAAGTTTCAACTCTACTGAGTCTTCATCAGCCGCAATTATTTAAAATACATAATAAATTACAGTAGAACGCTTACATTCCGTTGAAATTCAATTATAAAAATCGGAGTCATTGCGAACAAACATGTATATAATAAATAAATAAATAATTAAAAGTAAAGCGATGTATAGAGTCAGAAGAAAAGGTCAAGACATGTCACTAAAGTAAAAAGTATGAAATTAAATTCTTTACGTTCATGATTTTGATTATCGGATCGAAGTATAAAGGTGTTGTTAATTGTCTGTCTTGTGAACTCTGTGACGATCTCATTTCTTTCCTTTGTCTTTATGAGTAATATAAATCCGATTTTTATAACTGAATTTCAACGGAATGTAAGCGTTCTACTTTAATTTATTATGTATTTTAAATAATTGCGGCTGATGAAGACTCAGTAGAGTTGAAACTTGTTCCGCCATATGTTTTGTTTTAATTCAAATTGATAAAAATTTTTAAAAATATGTTAAGAGGCAGACCTCCGGCTTTAGCCATTGACGAAGAACGATGTTAACACGTACTTCGTCAATGGTTAAAACCGGAGGTCTGCATAGACGGAGCCCAGTTTACCCACCGGGATTCCCCTTCCCGGCAGGGAGCGCAGTGTCAGAAATAATAATATCCATGTTTACCTGATCTAGTAGACTCGAACCTGGTACTATAGATTACGAGTCTGGCGCTCTACCACTAGACCACACTGCCGCTCCAATCACCTAGAGCCGTTCAGGTGCAGTATCTCGTCTGTACAGGTATGTTTTACCAATATTAACACCTTATAACTAATTGCTCGTTTTTGGTCCTCTTATCTCACACTCTTATTTATTAATTTTTAATTATAACGAGCTGGACAATTTAGTAGTTTAAATTTATCAAGTACTATTTACTATGTTTAAGGCAAATGAATTATACCAATAAATACTTTATATTGTCTACTACTATAAAAAAAATTAAATGTATGAAATATTTATTCTTTGTATTTAACAAAGAATAAATATAATAAAGAATAAAACTAAAAAAAACTTTTAGAAACCCTTACATTTTTGCCATATATCTCATAGGGGTGGGATATATGACTATTCATAGGTAGGATATACGCCTTATAAAAAATTTACAAATAATGTTTATAAATAAAACAATAAAATGATATACAATAACTTATAAATGTGTGTAAAAAGTTTATTAGAGTAAAATAAAAATAATAAACAAATATACGAAACATAATAATAATCTTGCATCTTTGCGGGTCTGATTGGCGGCTATAACCACCAATTAGGAAGTGGGAACAAGTTCGCATCTCTCTACATTTTAGGACTCTAGACTACAGAACGTTTGTGCTACGGCATAAATCCCGCACGCTAAAAATGCCGTATATCCCAAACAGGTGGGATATACAAGATATCAAGCTAAACAAAGAATACAAGAGCTATGCACTTGTATTTTGCTGTATTCCATCATTTACTATCCCTCTGCACTTATGTATCGTGAAATAACCATTAAGCCTTTTACATTCCTTACAGTAATCATTTTATGTAGGTCGTAATAAACGATCGCGCTACTTAATACATTGAGAAATCGATTCAACTTACGATGGTTTCGTTAATATTAACAGTAGAGAACTGAAATCACAACACAATACTAATATGGCATAAAGACACATAACAGAGTGGTTGCGAGTAAATTACCTTTACTCCTTCTATTTTTTCTGCGGCGTAAATACCGGAGAGTTACCCCCTATATTATAATATATAATATATAATAAATAATTAAATATTTCGCTGCATTTAGCGATCTGTTAGTGGGATGTTCAGCAACGACAGAGAGGTCTCGACAGAGAGGTGTCTTAATTTTATAATATTTTAATCTTTCTACACAAATTATCAATCGCAACGATTCGATGCGTCCGTTCAACGTAATTAATTTTAGGTATACATTTCCGATTATGATTATCCATCTTCTCACGTCAATTCATAAAATCGTGCGCGTAACAATGAAGTTACCGAGGGTGCAGATGCAACGTACGATGAATGTCGGCTATTTCGCAATAGGATTTCTCCCGCATTCTCGCCATTCTTCCATACAAATGTACCTCCGCTTATTCCGAACTGAAAATAATAAATCAAGTTCAGCTAGGAACGATTACAGATCTGATGGCCTCGCCGTTCCTCCGCGTCCAGGAGAAAGTTATTTATTTTTCCGCAAGAAACCGCAGGTACATCTGATATTTACGTATATCTCCAACATTGAACCTCAATGACGGTGGACGGCTCGCGCAATACGCGACGATCGCTGTTTAGGCCGGCCGGGAAAAAATATCCGGGCAGCGTAAGGGTCGGCGGGGGTGCTCTTAACATCCCTTAACATGCTCCAGCATCCCTCGGCTACACGCTCCATCGCGTCTCTCGGTCGGTCGATACCGATGCCCGTCAGGCAGTACCCTCTCGCCCCGTTCATCTCCTTCCCACCCCCTGCTCATACACCCCCGCACCCCCTATCCTGCTCCACCACCGACCGACCACCCATTCCCTCCCGTGCTTTCTACCGCCGACTCTGCGTGTTACGTCAGTGGCAGACCGACCTCAACCCTCCCGCTTTACCCCTATCGCCAACCCTCGATCCCCTCGTTCCACCTCAGCCGCCGCGGCCACAGTCGTCGGGTCTAAATGACGTCACGGGGTGCCCTACTCTTCGCTCCGCTAAATTCATATCGCAGTAGCGGGATACATATATGTAAATAATATTTATATATTTCTTATAGGCAGGTACAATCATCGTACGTTATAACAATCAGTTAATATTATCGATTAAGTATTAATAGAAAATTTTAGTGCTTACACAGAAGTTATTCAGTCCTATGTATTGTATACGTATAACAGAAAATTCCATGTGTGCATTCTCATATGTACGATAAATCCATGATTTATTTTTCAAGATTTGATATTGCAAGTAATCTGCTTTAGTCCATCCATTTGGAGGCACATACAATAGATCTATGAGACGTTACATTTATTTGTAATACTCTTACGCTCTTAACTTGATATATACGCGCGTCCATATATATCTTACATATCGTTTCATTGATAGAAAAGTGACACATCTCGGAATAAGCAACTTTTCAGTAGAGCATTTTTAACATTCTAAATTGGAACGTTTTTTAAATATTAGGATAGTGAATATGCATAACTTCATTTTCTTTCCATATTATACTTTCAATTATAATGTTTTCTTTAAAATTACATTATGAGTTTTCAAATTTCGAACCCTAGTATAATGTAAATTAAAAAGATACTTGGGGCGATCTCGTTGCGCGTATAGGTACTTGCGCGAGACACTACCGCGCCTCTTGATTTACTAAATTTCATCCTTTCAAAGTTGTGACATTTTTCCATACAGCAAACAAGCTACAAAAGTGTTTTTTACAAAAGTGTTTTTCCACAAAAATATACTAGTCTTTAGGGTCGATTTCCTTTCATTATCTCAAAAATGCTAATTTTTTACTCGTGTCACTTTTTTATCAACGGAGCGATATCTGATAAAATTTATTCACAGATCCATTATCTCGAATTAAAATGAAATGTAATTTTCACTCCCCAATACCATGTGCAGCGGTAGAGTGACAATACGAATTACGTTGAACTGTAAAATATAAACACGTCCAAATTGTAGCAATAATTCATGTCTCGAAAAATTATTGTGTCGTGAAAAACAATTAATTTTACAAACGATTAATTTCGCGAGTACCAATTATAAAACTGACTAAATTTGTTCATCTCACGATTGCTCCACCGTCGCCCGATGCTTCAGTGGCCTCCTTCTCCTCCTCTTAGGTTTCTTCGTTGCACACGCACACAACACGACACCATACTCGCGAAAACACTGTTAATTACAAGAGATCGCGCGCACTAATCACCAAAATCCGATAATTACACAACACTCCCGACGTTAATCGCGTGCGACTACATTAGGGCGGAACGATTACGTGCGATATCTCATACATCCTTACTATACGTCAATATCTTTCTCCATATTTATTTCACTATAAAAATACATGCCGAATATCCTTTTCATTGTTCCTCAAATTGATAACTTATCAAACGGTTGATACATGACTGTTTGTTATCTGAATCACTCGCGATCCGTGCACCCGAAAGTAACAGATAAATCGTATTTGAATCGGCAAAAAATACAAAGTTATGTGAGAATAGGCATATCGAAATCTAAATAATCATCGTCCGACAAAAGAATCTACAATTCTCATCACTATAGGTTCGATTCCTGCTTTAAACCAATCGAACGAAATGTCTGCTTCGATGCGTAGTCAGCGCAAAGTTTACGAGTGATTAGTTGCGGTGGTTGATCAATCGTGTGGGCTGAGAAGAATAATTGTACGTGAGATCACGTTTCGAAGGATCAAACACGTGAAGCGGCTCGCTACCTGCTCGCTCGAGGGTCGTCACGCAAGTGATAGGCGACCTTGCGTATCCAACAGCCTGTAGGCGATAACGCATTGTGCACCACAAAAACATACACCAAAGCCGCGCACCAGCCAACTTGTTGTTGACGTTTGAGATATTTAACGTTTTGAAACATACGCTTTATTCTGGCTTCCTGTGGTATCGATAAAGAAATCGCGTTGTATAGGTATTCAAAAAAACCCGATTGACCTTTGTCTCGATCGAAAAAGTGCGTAAATTGAAATTCGTTATTAATCTTTTTTAAATTTTTACATTCCGAGAGAATTAAAATTTTATGCGATTTTAATAAAGCCAAAAAATGAGATTACACCACCATGAAAAATGTAATGACTCATGTACGTTCTCTGATTTATTATAAAATCATGCAGTTTTTCCTCAAGAACTTGGAGAAAATAATAATAAATTAAATTCCATTTACCGATCGCGCACAATAAAGATGGATTTTTATTTTTCAAATTTAAATTTAATATTGGATTATTTAATAGTTTTTTACGTGGTATAATTAATCAATCATACAAATTTTCATTTTAAAAAGGATTAAATAATTTGTATGTAAAATTTGCTATTGATATTTAACTTTATTTTATATCAGCTGAACAGTAAAATCAATATCACTTGTTTTATAAAAATCGCTAATAAATGATATATATAAATTTGTGTATTGTAATAATAGATCGATTATGTTATTACGATGCGTCTCTTATGATTCTGATTTTCTCTCTAATTTTCTTTCTAATTTCTCTTTCCCACGTTTTTTCCTTACTTCTCGAATCTGGCTTCGACCCCATTTTCTTGATCCTTATCTTCTTTCTAGCCGACAGTCTCTTTTCTCTTCGACGAATTTAATTAATGCAAAGGAGTTTCTTCTGAATATCAAGAAGCTCCGTCCCTCGAGTATTACGTAAGAATTTTAAGTTTCGCCCCTGGAACTTTGATTTGGAAGTAGCCTGTCAATTTTGATGCGATTATAATCGCGTGAGATTGAATCTGAATAACAAACATGGAGCTAGATGCGAAATTAAATTAAGGAATATTTCGGGAATAATTATTTCCATTATTACATTTCAGATTATCAATAAAGACTTGAATTTTCAAGCGCATGGTTGAATATCCCTCGATTAAGAACTCCACTCCCTTTTTACATTTTATCCCTCGTCAGCGTAGCTGCAAGAAAGTGTCTGGCATATTTTTCTCCTGCTCTTAAATTACGCTCGCGAAAACAATGATGCTGTCGGCTACTCTCAGGATTACATCAATTTTTACGGCGGACGAGTATCGTACATCCGGCGTTAGGGGGCTTTAATATGCCGGTTCGAAATAAGACGTAATAAAGTCGTCCGGGTAAAAACGGTAGAGGACGTAGTTACACGAGGTGGTAGCAAATTACAAGCCGCCCACGCAAAGGCAAAAGCGGGAACCCGATGACATCGCGCTTCTTGTGAACAGGCGGAACGGGGCGCGTCGACGTTGTTGAGGCTCGTGCAATCTCGCGGTGCGGACGAGTTTGCCCGCTGCTCTTGCTCGCGCGACCACGAAGAAGAGCACGAGGACGGCGACATGTGCGAGGAGCGTCGACAAGAAGCGTCGTCGTGCCGGCTGCTGTTCCCGCGACGGTCGAAACTACCGCTGTGCACCGTGCGGTTGACGGTTTTTCGTGCGAAGGTTGCAAAGTCCGGGCACGGACGCGATTCGAAGGGGAGAGGAGCTGCTCTGAGACGGGCCGCGGGGTGGTTATAGGGTGCACCGTCGGCCCGATGCAACACAACGTTGCTCTCTGGTATACGCCGAGCTCATTGAAGTGGAACAAAGCTCAATCCCGATGAGCTGACTTGGCAATTCCACGCTCGACTCTCCGGCCGAAACTAGCCCGGTAATATTACCGTGCATCGGGTGTACTGGCTTTACGGGTCGCGGGTGGTCACTTGACCCGTTCTACCTACCTACGGGCGGCCGGGCGCGTTATTGATTCAAAAAAAGGGGGTAGGGCAGGAACGCATCGAGGGGAAAGAGAGGGTGGCTGCAGCATCGCGAAGAACCGGACGCCGGGAGCGAAGGAGGCGAACGTACAAGGAATAAATCGCGCGCGCGGGGAGCGTGGTCGAAGATTCGGATGCGAACAATGTCAATGCGGCAGAGTCAACGGTGATGCATGGCAAAAACGTGGGTGACATTCCGACTAGCGGGACCAGCGAGAAAAATGGAATTGTACGAATGGCTTTATTCGGGCAATCGTATCGGCGTGCTGCGCGAGCTATAAACGTCGGCGACACAAGAAACACAAGAAGGACAATTCCCGACGGGGATGTACAAAACTACGTGATGGACAGAGAAAGGGCACGTAGCGAGGTCGCGAGATGGAAGAAATGGAGATATAACATAAAAAACAAAGAAAAACCCGAGAAAGTCGAGTGTGCAGAGACATGGTGATCGGGGTGATACGTTGTTATTGCAAAAACCTAAGTGAAGGAAAGGAAATCTAAAATACAAACAAGAAAGTACAAAGTGTTATGGCAGCAGGGGAAGCACCGAAGATCCGAGAAAGGGCAAAGTAGAAAGTGAAGGGATGAAGTACGCCGGCGTCTCGGGACGGTAGAACTTTGAAAAAGAAAAATGGGCGGAAGAAAAGCGACGAGGAGGAAGACGGAGTGCGAGGAGGCTGAAGGGAAGGGACGTATTCGAGAAAGCGGATACGCGCCGTGATACTGCACGAAAATTCTACTGTCGTTCGCTAAGAGGCTTCCATTTGCAAATTTTGCGGGCTTCTCCTTTTCTTGGCTACGAACTGCGTTGTGGGCACGACGGAGAGAAGCGAAGAAGAGGAGCGAAACGTCGTGGACTTCCCGCGAGAAATGTATGAGAAAGCACGCACATGCACATCGGAAGGCGAAGCAAAATTGTCGGATATATCCTTTAAATCACAAATTTAATTATGTGTTGCTAGTGCCGGCCGACATTGTTCCTACTTGTGAAAAAAGTTGAAAATATACTGGTCACTTTTAAAATCTCTCATGATAACTCGACGAGGGAAAATCATAGCTCGATTTCTGAAAACGCATTTGAAAGGAAAATCTTTAAATCTTCAAAAGGTCTTGGGAAAAGTTAAAAATAATTTTTTCCTCAAAGTTACGAAGTTTATTTTTTTGTCAATTTTGCATAGTCGATTTGGAAATGTCGTTACTTGAAACAGAATAGAGATGTGCGAATCAAGATTTTTTAACTCGAATCGAATCGAATCGAATTTGCAAAAAAATCTCGAATCCGAATCGAATCGAATTGACAAAAACATTGCCGAATCGAATCACCCACATTTCGAATTCGAATCGAATCAAAATGTAGGAATCCTGTATGCAAGCCAGGAATGTGACGTAGGCATTCGAAGCATCTGAAGAGGTGAATAAAAATTAACGAAGTCTCGTAACGACCAACCTTCTGGCCGTCTCGCAAAGACGCTGAACGCACGATAGGATTCAACGGGTTTCAAATCTTTTCACGCACTTCTCCGATTCGAATTCGAATCGCAGTGATTCGATATTGTCGAATCTTTCGAATTCGAACTATGTCGATTCGGATTCGAATCGAATCGAATATCGTCAGATTCGATTTGATTCGATTCGAATTCGAATAATTCGCACATCTCTAAAACAGAAGCACCGTCGAGAAAAAAACTGATACCAGAGCCTTTTTGAAAACAAAATCTCGTTTTCAAGCTACTACCGAGCAAACTTAATTTTCTTTTTAGTAGAAATTTATATAAAAACTTAATTGACTGTAATACGCGATAGTGAAAATCTGAAACATAAATTTAGTTCTGAGAAAAATCGCATTGAAATTTATTATAGAATTTGTGACTGGGAGGATACCCGATGCGCCGTGTATATCGAAATAGGACAACGAATGGTTCCCCTCGGCAAATAATAATAAATCCTTGGCTTCTGATACATTGATTCCGCGAGGCCGGCGCGCTTTCAGACGTCCGTTGCGATGTGTAGCGCAATTCGCTCGGCGTAAACGTTGTTTTCCACGCCGCCGTAGGAAATTCTCTTATTGACTTCCGTCGCGACACATCCCATCTCCCATGTAAGGCATTTTCCCACCGACAAATGCAGGACGCGCGCTTGTATCCCCACCAGCCAGAAAACGCCGGATCAAAGGTGATTCCAACATTGACCGGAACAGAGTTACCGGATTCGGAGAGAGCATTTCTCCTCGGACATACGCGGATTGAATTAGGACTTACAGTTGCCCGACAAGAATACATCGCGCGAATGATGTCAAACGGAAACGTTTGGGAAGTGGGTCGACGCTTTTTCTCCTCTAGAAATGTCACGTTACACAACGACATTTTACGTATGCAAACGAATGCGTTTCTATATATGTATAAAACTAGAATCTAACAAAGCCAGACATTAATTTTGTGTTTTCACGAGAAATTCGACGAAATCACGATGTATCTACGTTAGCATTACACGTAACCGCAAGCGGCAATGTATAAGCTCGAAGGTGTGGAGCGATCTAATAGTTTGTAAAGCGTTCCTCGGTACAAAAAGAAGGTCAGAGACGGGGGCGACAGTGAGGGGTTAAGCAACTTGACCCGAGCCGTTGGATGTTTCACCTGGACGGAATCATCCCCACCGCTCCGACGATCCGCACCCTCTTGACGTCACAGATGCACCCCGTGACGTCACGTCGCAACGTCACTGCGCCGTCGGTTGCCCCAGGTCAGGGCTCGTTCCCAGGGACGTACTGTGCCGAGGGGATATCGGCGGCGGTAGCGTGCAAGTCACCCCCTCTCCCGCCCATGATCGGAGGGGGTATTAGCCGCGGGCAATTAATTACCGAAGCAGCGGCGGGGGTGGACTCGTTAATTATAGCCGCGGTACTCGTGAATGTTCGAATATTAACGAATGTACTTGCCCCGATGTGTTAGTGGCGATTAGCGTGAGCGTTAATAAATCACTCGGAACGCATTAATTCATTCAGAGATTAGCGTTAATAAAGGATTAGACAATACCATTCGGTAATGAATACCGTGGATTAGCGCGGAATTAAATGTAGACTACTCCTAGCGATTAGCACGTAATTATCGAAACGGAGTACGATAATAAAGGACTTATTTACATATATTTACAATGCTGCTGCATACAGCTACGTTATTAAAGTTCGTTGGCGAATAAAATAAATATATGCACCGCGAAATATACTTCTCTCATTATTATTACACGTAGAAAAATATTATATATTAACGCAGTGTAAATTATTTTATTGCGTATCTTCGCTGTGTATATCTCAATCGTTGTATAATTATCTCGGAAATAACTATTATTAAAGTAGCTGCTCTCCATGAAAAAAGAATTCTTTTGGCTAAATTAAGAACTCGCTGTGTAAATAAAGCGATACGCATGACGTCGATTAAATACTAGCAACGTCGACAGCACGCAAGTCACTCCCTTCATGAACGCGGAGCATTAGCCGTAGGCAATTAATTACTCAAATACCCACGCAACACAGTGACGCGTTAATTATACTAAGGGCGTTCGTAAATACTCAAACGACAACACAGAAACGTTCTGACGACAAACGAGCGCGATAGCGTATACAGCGTCGATGACAGCATATTACATCGTGCTGCAGCCACTCTTTTAATTAGAACAGGAATATTTACATGCTTTACCCTAAGTGGAGAGACTTGTTACCTATATCGTTAGCTCATATTCGCGCGATGCTAAGAACCTTACGGAAAAATCCGTAGATCTCACCGATATTCCGCGGGTATCATTATTTCATTACATTTAATTAAGTTTTTTAAATTTCTTAAGAGAAGAAACGTGTATGACGGAGAAAGCATAGCGAGTTATGTGACAATATTCATACTTACAAATGCAATCAGTATCGGTATAAGGATCGTATAAGGACAGTCCTATCGCGGCTTGATCGATTCCTTTCGATGAAGAATAATTACTCTCCGGTTACGATCGACCGCGCTATTACCAACGTCAGCGAATCGTCTTACATCACACCACAGAGACGGTTTACCGGCGATTTCGTCCGTGGGTCTCGGAGTTGATCGGAGTGCGGGCCGCTTTATGAGTGGCCTCGTTATCGAAATGCGATAATTTGTTTAGCCGACCACGAAATCGCTCTCCTCCTCGCTTCACCTCGCGCTGCATCATCCCCGCTGCACCGACGATTGTCCCCATTTCGTCCTGGGCGTACACATTTTCGTCGCCCCTCGACGCCGCGTTATCGTGCACCTGACAGGACTGACACTTTGGCATCATTACGATGTAAATGAACGCAGAGTGTCAATACTGGCTGGGTTCGCACGACCCGTCCATTATTTTCCGCGGTCAGGCATCACCGATAATTTGTCGGCTAACTCCGCTGAAGTAAATTCCGCATGAAATTTCATATGAGTTATTTTCGCGAGATTTTTTCCTGCTGTGCCATTTTTATTCGATTTCATGCTGCGGGGAAAATATTTTGTTTAGAAAACTGTAACGATGAAATAACTTTTTAACATATATGTATATATATATATATATATATATACACACATCAGAGAATATATATATATACGTCAGAGAATAAATATTCTTGATAAAGTTTAACAATAAGTGAATAATAATTATTGCAGAATCCATTTTTAAGAATTAACGAGATTAAAACATACCACGCGATATCTATGACAATAATTAATGAAGTCACAGCTATTTGACAGAACGCAAAACAATGTCTACAGCCACGCATGGACAAACCATTATTTGCTTGCTCGCATCAGAGAAATATAACAATAATAATATCACGTTCATGTTTATTTCGTACGATCTTCGATGTTACCACAAAACCATTTTAATTGAGCGGTAACGTATAAAAAAGAAATTTCTAGCCGACAGAAGCGAAATGCGTTGCAATATGCCGTCCTAACAAAGCCGATTAAAACATTCGTTACGAGTTTTATTTAAACGAAACGACGTATGGTTGGTTTTGTACATGTGGGGCTGTTCATTTTAACGTATCACTACGATGACAGTCGCTTACTCGTATCGATCGTACGGGCTCGGATTTCCAATTATTTCGACGGAGGAAACCCCGCCTGTCGTGCGCGGTTTGGATCATTCAGAAACAGAAGTAGAGAGACGTCCGTCCCGGGATAATTTTGAGACGGGGTAAATTATATCACACCGCAAGCTTGCACATCTCTCCCACATTCGAAGGAGGCGATAACAAGGTCGACAATAACGGCCCAACATCCGCTCCCACACGTGACAATTTCCCACGTGCGGATGTGTGAAAATTTTTCGATGTTCCACGCCGCGCGCCACTTCTACCCACCGGAAATTAAATTTTGATAGCGTCTATAGAATCGCGTCGCAAAATTCCATTTTAAATCTATGTTTTCGCAAAGTTCGGCAATATTCGTTTATATTCATGGGGATATACGCGGCGTTACAAATTGACTTATTAGACCGAGAAAAATACGTACGATTTAAGCAATGTTCCGGTTTAGAAATTTGATTTACGTGATGATTTTAATGGCACACGGAATAGAAAGAATGGTTTTGCTAAAATATCTAAAAATATGGCCAGATACAGATCTGAAAGTAATTTTGTTAGACTATCAAAAGTAACTATGTAGGACGTCCAAAATAATTGCTAGAATATCGTAACTTTTGCATTATTATCATGTTCGAGTGTCCTACACATAGTTTACTTTTGATGGTCTAACAAAATTATTTTCAGATCTGTATCTGGCCAATTTTTTAGGTATTTCAGCAAAACCGTTCTTTCTAAGTGCACGTTTCTTTCTAAGTGAAAAAAATACATTTTAACCGAAGAAAAGATATACAAAAGATTATAATGAATATTACGAATGTAGATCCAATGTCAGATAATCTGCTTTATTAAATACTTTGGCGCGAAGGGAGACAATTGTATAATCAATTCTACACGGATCTTCAAAATAGTCGGTAAAGACCGCAGGAATATTCTTTACGAGATTACCGGCGATCGAAGTGAGAGAAACAGTTGAAGTTACGATTACCGTAGACTATCGGGACGGCGAATGTTCGTGCACGGGCTAATTTCAGAGATCGAGCCCTAAATCGCCAAGAACTCCACCGATTCTGCCGTGTACCCGAGAGGCGAGACAAGAACGGTGGCAATAACGTTATCTGGTATGCCACGTGAACATTTCCCACACCGTCTTATCTGGCTATATCGAGATTGGTATCACGTCCGCGCATGTAATAATTACATGTGTAATTATACCCGCGCGTATTAAACGATCACCATCGTTGGACACGCTTATTCGGATCGCAGTCCGCAGTCCTCGTGATAACGGCGGAGTCGGAAAGAATCTCCGTTTGTTATCCTCGCTCTCACATTAAATTTGCACAGGCGAAGTCACGGCGAGTATAAGCGGCAACGCAGACTTTTCCACTGTTTTCCCTACGCAAATAGGCACAGCGTCTTTAGGAAAACAGGAACCGAGGCAGGAAAGTAAAGCCGGAGACGTCTTTTAAGAGCCCCACAGTTGGAAACTTTTCCGCATATAATCCGAACTCTTATATCTTATTACTTACTCCGAAATTAATTTTACAAATTGAACATTAAATTGAATTGCGCGTGACATGCTAGAAATGTCACACGCGTAATTAATTCGCTTTTGAATCGAGTATTAGAGCCGAACTATCATGCGTGATAGATATAGATCAGCAGCGTCCATTGGTAAATGCATAGTACTCTCTTCCTCCCTCCCTCCC
>NJRP01000030.1:556689-635200 GCA_003063835.1 Aphaenogaster floridana
CAAACAAAGTTTATTTATTTATTTTTAATACGTTGTAAACTTGTATAAACCTTAGCGTTCCCGTTATGCCCCGGGTTCCCCTACGATAGAATTTCAAAAATCTATTGAAAGTGAAATCGACGAATCTAAACAAAGCGCAGTTCATAAAGCAAGAGAGAGAATTGAGAGGGAAATAAAAATAAAAAAACTCTTGAGTGTATCATGTCGAGTGACAAAGGGAAACGCTAAAGCTCAAATGCAGTAAAAGAGCGATTCGATTTGCACAACCGAACCTGGATTCTACCCTTTCATCAAGTTTCCTTGCTCCCGCTGTCGTGCTTCTCTGTCTCTCGCGTCCATAATTTTTTACCGGCTTCCTTTCTGCAATCATCCTTATCTTCCGCTTTCGCCGGGATACGACGTAGTTTAACGAAATTGAGGCGTCCAAAAAGCGAAGGGGAAACAAGATGAGCAACGTATCGCGGAACCGAACAGCCACGATCGGAACCGAGCGATCGACGATAAGTTCCCGATACCTCGGGAGAAATTGCGCGAGCTGTACCGTTTCAGTTTGCGTCTGTCGGACCGAAAATACGTCGCGTGATCGCACACGGCGTCGTGTAATCACGAACAGCGACCCACTAAAAGATAAACGAGACGCGCGCGGCCAAAGGATGAATGCCAGGGCTAAAAACAGACGCGTTTACGTTATAAATAGATTTCGGATGCAGAGCTCTAAAACTGATCCCCCCTGTATGTCGTGCGGGTCGTGCCTCCGTTCTCGTTTGCGCGTTGCAAATTTCAACAAGCTTCGTCGAGGCCCGTGCGAAGGGTCACGATAGCAACCGATTTGGTTAGCCAGATTCACAATCCCCTACGGATTAGTCTTCAAAAGGGTCGCAAGTGTACAAATTAGCGGCGACGGACCGGCCATTCAGGTGTCCATCGGAATACCGGGATATTCGGAGTTTCCAGTGTATACCAGATATACAACATTCAGCAGCGACATCCTCTCGTTGCGAGCCGGCGCAACCCTCCGGAACAGGGGGAGGGGATTCGGTACTACGTATGCATCGTATTTAATCCACGTTTTACGCCTCGACGGTCCGTAGCGTGATTCAATTACGTCGTCGGGGGTGGAAGTTAGGGGGAGGGTTCTGTCGGGGTCGCTGCCGAGTCTTGTACACACCGAGGATGATGACACCACCCCCTCGTTTAGCATCCCCGTTCTATGCTTCCTGCATCTACGGACTTCACAACGAGAGGATGTTTCCGCATGCGTTTGCGAGCAAATTAAGGTTCGTTTACACTATGTCACGACCTTAACGATAATAAACTGCGACAATGGTAGTCGCGAATCATCATATAAAAGCACTAGAATTTTAATCGATCGAGCAACTGTTGTCGTTATAAAAAAAAAACAAAAATAAATAGCAAACGTATCGGCTTGATTATTTGCAAGCGTGATACAATATTTTTACGAAACATATAATATAAAGTGCAAAATAAAAAGATGAAACAATGAAATAATAACGCTGACTAATGTCCATTTCCACCAACGTAGATTAACTTTAAACTCGGTTTAACTTACTCTTTATCTTTTTCTAATTCTTAGAACTAGAAAAAGATGAAGAGTGAATTAAACTGAGATTAAAGTTAATCTGCATTGGTAGAAATGGCCATAAAATAGCTTTCAGTTGCACATCTCTTTTGTTCTGTAAAATAAAATTTTACAATGCTTATTGCATTTTTATGACTTCGAATTAATTTCAACGTGGTCGCACATTATGTACGTACGTCGCACGCGTCTTCTCGCGGAGGATTTCCGCGAAAACAAGGTAAACTTTGCCTCTCAAGGGATGCAACAGCGCCCGCAGTGTGTGATACAGTGCGGGGGTTACGTAAGAGTGTACTGTGTAACAGGCAACCCGGTGTACGCTGGTGGATCACGACGGAAAGAAGGTAGCAGCCACCGACTCCCAAACGCACGTAGCATCATCCCCGTGAAAATTTGACAACGCGGCGGCGGAAATTAATTTCCGCAAAGGCGGGCGTTAATGCCGGCTGTACCGGGAGTATTATCGCGGGATCCGCCGTGACCCGACTTAGGGCGAGACGCGTGCTACGGGCTTGCCTTTACACGTACGAACGTACGTAATTGTTTAGAAAGATGCGACAGCACGCGTCGTGAAAATTGAACAACTGCGGGGTCTAATGTGACCATTACTCAACGCGCATACAGCCAAGACGCGTAAACACGAAAGCACGTAAAGGACTTCCAGAAGCAGGGAAACCGGTAACGTGAGCTTACAGTTTTACAAATGCAAAAACGCTATTTTCACGAATAAAGCTTGCGAGAGATTGGAGAGATTGGAGAAAATAATTATATTATTAAATTATTCATAACAATTTATACCAACGGTTTTAATATGCGCATATATTTAGCAGCCGTTTAATATTTTAATCATTCATGACGTGTACGCAAATTATTCATTAATTGTATTAATAAATATAAAATTGGAATAATTTCGAATAGTGGAGTTCCTCCGATTTGATGCATATTTATGATATAAGCAATAGTATTCTTTTCTATTAATAAAGTAACCATCTTTCCTATTAATCTATGAGATGAGATGATCAAAGCGCTGTGAATTTTTCGCTGCTAACATATTCATCTCGATAACGAACATTAATGTATATACGCCATCATAAGAATTAGCTCATTATTCGCGGGAGACAGCTCATTATTCGCGGGTGTAATAGGTAATACATAAATCTGTCCGGTATGAATTATTGGAATCATATAATATAACAATGAGAGATAAGGTCACACGCATATGTATATATGCATCGTCATTGTATATGCATCAACCACGTTATTAATCTCGCGCTATGAGAGGGTAAATACAGCGACCATTACGTCGGCCATGTTTATGGACTACCTAAGGCAATGTTTCCCAACGTGGATGTTGCCGAAACTCGAGATCTTGAAGGCCCCTTAAGGGATACAAGCTTTTTGGCGGAGCAAACCATCGTGACATTGTTATGCGACTAAGAAAATGCCCCTTTCTCGTTTCAGTTCGATAATTAAAGCAATTTAATTTTATTTCTTTTTGGCCATCATTGCAGTGGGAGGGATTAGGAAGTAAAGTCAACATTCAACGTAATACCGGAAGGAAAGGAAACTTTCGACTCGCTGTAAACGCTGCGGAAGACTGGGAAAGCAACGCGTTCACGCGATACAGTGCAACGTTAATGAAACGTTACTAATATTTACATTAAAACAAAGCCGCGTTGCGAGCGCGCGTTTCCGTATCGCCGTCATGCGATCGCATCTGTTATCCGCGTATATCAATTCTCGGCGACGGAGCCGGCAAATGTACAGGCTAATAGGTTCAGCGTGTTTGCGGAGCATCTAAGTGTAAATGCAGGTACGTTCTCGTGTGCCCGCCCGTCCGTGCACTTTGATATTACCTCGTGTGCACCCACCGCAAAACGGAACGGAAACCGCGCGCGCGTCGTCAGCGCGTCGTCATCGTCGTCATCGAATGGCAGCGTGATAGTAACGATTTCACGCTTCTCGGAGCGTTCGTAATTTCTTTTTTTATCCGCGCTTATCTGCCGCTCACCTTCCCGTGGCAAGAATGCGGCGACGTCGCAGCTATTCCGTCCGAGATGCAGGCCGCACGTCTGCTTGCATTCCTGGAGTACTGAATTCGTTTCACTTGCGTGGCGAGCCAGTCTCGCACCGCTGAACGATAGGTATGTGGATAGATGATTTATATATATATATATATATATACACACACAGAAAGAACGGTTTTGCTAGAGTATCTAAAAATTTAGTTAGATACAGATTAGAAAATAATTATGTCGAACCATCTAAAATACACTGAAAAAGAAAATTCTTGGTAAACTTGTGAGATGCATTTAGTATACTTTCTTTTGAAGTATTTGATTATTATTACCGATTATAATAATAATAACAAAACATTTTGTAATAATTATAAAAGAGCAAATTTTGTTTAGTTGAGCCAACTAAATTATGTAATACTTATATTATACGTTTAGTTGAAACTATTTCACCAAGGTGCTTGGTAACATTAACCAAGCCTGGATTTTTATAACCAAGCCTTTCTTTCAGTGTAATTATGTAGGACGCCCAAGCTGTTTGCTAGGATGTCAAAACTTTTTGTAACATTGTCATTATGTTTGAGTGTCCTACATAATTATTTTGGATGGTCCAACATAATTATTTTCCAGATCTGTATCTGGCTAAATTTTTAGATACTTCAGCAAAATCGTTCTTTCCGTGTAAATATATAAAATTGATTGCATCGTTTTAATGATGAGATTATGACATGAAAATTTAACGCAGAGTTTTAGCAAATTTATACATCTGGGAAGTGACGTTCTTTCTTTTTGGCACGCTATATATTTCCGCTACGTGTACCCGCCAATATACGATTTATTATGCGATATGTGCTGCATTAAAAAGGATTTGTTTGGAGCCATTGCAACGGGTGCGTGTATCAAAATTGATATTAATCGATGCTACGTGAATACGAGAAAGGTTTCCCGATCGATTATCCTGTCTCGTATCCGACACTCTAACTCCGGAGTATTTCCACGTCGCGCGATTTAAAAACGCGAGATAAACGAGCAGCCGTTTTACTTCGCTCGCGCGTGCACGAGTATACAGACGATTTTAACTTTTGCTGTCCAATATCACGGGGGCGGAAAATCCGGGTTGGCGGCGGCGCAGCGGCCGCTCCCGCTGCCCGCTAGAAAATATAAAAATGTCCATCCGCTCTCTCCTCCCTCCCCCTGCAGTGAGAAACGAAGACGGCCGACGAAGGCAGGTCGAGGGCAGGGAATACCCAGCGGGGTAGAAAAGTCGCGAGGGTGAATTCCTTCGTGCCTCGAAGGTGCGCGGGGGAAGGTACGGTGGGCGGTATGGAATTACGAAGTTTAAGATAAAATGGATTCGCGGAATCTGAAATAGAAAATTCCCTAGCTAATACCACGGCAGGATTCTCATTCCCCTTCGCATAACCTTCGTCATCCGGGAACGCCGCTTTCTTCGTATTCCTGTCGCGGTGGACCGTCCGCTCCCCCCCCTTAGACAATGGCGGGAATAAGAGAAGATAACCGAACGTGAATGAAATCGGTCGCGTGCCTTTCAATCATTCCCATCCTTTCCGGACTCTCTCCGGCCTTTTGGTCTCGTGATAATGAAACGTGAACAGTGGAAACCACGGTTGCCTCTCCATATGGTTTTTAAATCTCGCTCATTACTCTCTAATAATAGCTAAGAACTTAGATGCATGGTTCGAAGATAATCGAGAAATGCATACGACAAAGACCACGCAGGCTGCCAAGTTTAGTTGCATCAACCGCGAATATTCGAGATTCGCCGACAAAACTCGTCACATTATGCAATCATTGTTATAAGAGACCAATATTAAAGGATCTTAACTCGAATAAAATAAAATTGATACGCTCGAAAAAATCAAAAGCTATGACGGCCTCGATTAACCTTCATAGTAGATGTTAACTCGATTATTGTTTATTGCTATTACTGAGAGCTAAATAAAGCCGCGCGTTGGCGGCATTGCGCTATTTGTAGATCAGAGTGTCTCTAAGCGTAATCAAAGTGAGGAAACGGTGAGGTAATCGAAAGGAAGTAATTGTGAAATGAGAGCAAGTACGTTTGTACGATAACTACTCGCTTTATGCTGCGCGTCCATGGAAAGACAAACTCGTAACCGTCATCAATTGGCCTGCGATAACGCTACTTACTAGCTTCCGAACAGGTTGAAAAAGAAAATAGAAACAACCAAATGAAATCGAGCGTCTCCGATTTCCTTTCTCTACCCTATTTCCAGTCAGGCCCTCCAGCCGAGAGACACGAAACCGCGTTTATTTCCTTTTTCGTGGAAAAATGGATGAGCTTCCACTTTTCTTTAAACAGAAAAGAGATACCGTTAAGCATATAAGATAAGTTTTTATTAGCCAATATCCTCCGTATCGTTTCGACCGATAATTTCTAATACATCACTACTTTCACAGATATTATTTTATAAAGCAATTGCGTAATGCCATTTTTAGGTGCCGTTAAAATATTCTCAATCTTCTGCGCGTGCGATTTGGACATCGACACAAAAAAGTTTTCTGCATCGCGTGAGATCCCATGCCATTAACGTTAATTATTAAGCCACCAATATCCAGCGGCATTTTATCGACCTCCGGCCATTATGACAAGCGATGCAAGACTCTCACATGCCGTCTGATAAGGGCATTATCGATCGTCACCTCCAGAAGTAAGCGTGTGCCCGAGAAATGCAGACAGAGGTTGCAGAGAGAGAGAGAGAGAGAGAGAGAAAGAAAGAGAGCGAGAAAAGATTATCAATGACGCGCGTCTGTATCAGGAAATAAAAAGAATACCCGGAAACAGAGGCACGTCGCCTCTGTTTCCGGGTATACCAATATTTGTATAAATTGATGGTGTACTTTTGCTGGCGTTTTTCGCGCGCGTTCGCGGTCTACGCCGAAGTTCAGGAAACGCGGCGAGGATGGTTGGGAGGTCGGGTGAATTATACCACATCCATTTTAGCCGCTAACACGCACCCGCCCTTTCCGGTCCGGATGTGCACACACCCCTTATAACCGCCACGCTCGAGCTGCTCTCCGCTAATCGGATTTTTGCGCTCCTCGCCACAGGAAAACCCCGAAACCACTGGCGAGGTCGCCTTTTCGCAGATAACGAAGCAACGTTCGCAAAAGTAAGTCCGCTAAAAGTGCAAGCGCGTGAAACGCGGCAAGGATATACTGCGCGAGACGTTTAAATTCGCTCGGTCACCACGCGCTGTTCCGAACACAATCGATTTTTTATGCTACCCGGACAATCTACGACCGCGAAGGATTCAAAAAGTCAAGCATAAGAATAGATTGCGCTCATTCTTCATTAATATGATATTGTGATATTTGATATTGGTATCCTTTTTATTACTATGCTTCTAAATTTTAATTATAGATTAATATAGAATATTATGATAGATTATATACTTTTTATTTTTATTGAAATAATTGTCAATTTGTGTAATATTATATTTTATACACATCTCGATCTCTTTCTTATTACATATACTTTAATATTATTAACGAACGTAAACGGTAATTCTCAAATTAGCTACCTCTAACATCAATTCGATGACAATCCACCTAACTCAATCGGTCTAATTTTCAGGCGAGTCACTCGTTACGTTCTTGCCGAGTTCTTGGTTTTCTTCCTTTTCTACTCTTACCCGAGCCGTCGATGTCTAATTTAATCGCGGCAATTAAGGCTGGTTCCGACGAAGAGAGTACCGTAACGATTCAGAGGAAATTGAGAAATTAATATTTCTAAGGTGCGGAGGTTACGAGGAGGCGGAAAGGGGATCGTAGGAGAATAATTAACAGCCGCTCTATAAAATCCAATCGAAGCTCCGGAAGGTGAAGGCATGGCAGGGGAGAACGAAGAGAAGGGTTACATCAACGACTGGTCCAATGAACGAAGAAGAGAGACCCAGAGATGCGTCCGGAAGTATATTAATGAATTCATTTGCGCCCCTAGCTTTCTCTCTCAGGAATAGGAATCCTTTGAGGCGATGATGAAACACGAGTTTCGGAGGAAGGATGATGCTCGAGAGTGCACAAGTGCTAAGTGAACGAAATAGTATACAGAATGTTATGCGTAATAAACTTCCGGGATAAAATTTTAGAAAAAATATTGCGAGCTATTGAGCGTTCAACAAAGATTACCGAGCATATCAAAATGTTAACTCTGCTAATTGTATTAAATTATTTTATATTAAATACTATTTCTTTTCTTTATGTTCCTATTCATGAAGAATATGCACAAGACGAATTCATTGGAATTACGTACCGTGAACTATCGACATTTTTGCGGCGCAACGACGACTGCGTTATCGACTCTTCCCACCTTTCATTTCCATATCTCTACTTTAGATGAGCAAGCAAAAGCGTCACCGAAAGGAACTAGCGAGGAAGAAAAGGGACACAAATGGTCTCTATCGCCACTCGCTCGCGCTCTTCCCTCGATTTTTGAGAACCAGCCCTCGGCGAATGTCGTCCAATTTATTTTTCGCTTATACCGAAGTCAACGAGCACTCTGTCCTTTTGTTTGCTGCCGAGACCTGGTTTCTCTCTATAGTTTGTTCAATTTTTTATTATATATATATATATATATATATATAACACGCATACATACATACATATACATATATACATATAAATTTCATCCTCTCGCATCTCGATTCTGCCCCGCCCCATCTCATTTCCCGTGAATAATTCCGGCAATAATTATCGACCCAACAACTGCCGTGAACGTTTTTATGAATCGCTCTATCAATTTCTTACAACTCTAAGTGGGGCGATAAATAGTCAGTTGAAAAGCTAAGTATAGAGAATGGCGTAATATTTCAACGTTTCAATAAAAAATTACGGCGACATAGCACGTATAGCAAGCTTCGCAGATTCATTTAGGAGATTTAATAAATACTACATCTCTAGAACTTATGTTGATTTTTCATAATGCATCTCATTGGCAAGATTAAATCAAATTCGGTATTAGAGTAGATTCTTTAAGGTCGGCAGCGTTCATCTTATCTCCAGGTCTTTAATGGATATCGTCCTAATCAATAATGGCGAGTACGCTTCGTCGAATTGCAGTTGGCCCTTTTATGCAGATTGCACAAGTCCCACATGTCGTGCACGTTGTCGATGCACTGCTCGTGGTATATCGGTCAATATCAAAGTTCGTTAATTACAGAACAGAGCTGCCCGCAATCGTGTAACTGGATGAAATACCAATTTAATAGTTACACCCTTCGAACGATCAGCCGTACTAGATCGTACCGCACGTTCGCATCGCGACAAAATTAATTGCAACGCGACTCAACTAAACAAGCCGATCGAAGCCTTTACGTAACATAAGCGTGCGAATGCAATTTTAGGTGTTCACTAAGTTAAGTTCAAGGTTTATCAATCTTGCAGATTTCAGTCGAGTTAATTTTTTTCTCATTTTTTTACTTTAGCTTCGCTTTAGAAAACTTTAGAAAACTAACGGAAGCAAAATATCTAAACTTGTAGAGTTCTCTGTAGGTCAGATAAATCGTCTTTCCTTTTTAAATTAAAAAAATAAATTCGAATAAAGGCAAAATCGAGAAAGATAATACGACTATCTGTGAACAAAATTATGCGGTGTTGATTCGTTTATAGTGGCGACCATCTGGCAAGTTGTACGTAAGAAAACTCTTAGAGAACACCATCGCCAGTGCGACATGTTGTCGCGGACGTGTCACAGGTCACGTTAGAACGACCCAGCTGGGTAAAGTGCGACGTGGATATGGCTTTTATAATAAACCCATAATCTGGATGTTCCGCAGGGGAAACGAGGCTTTCAGGACACCGATCTAGGGTCGGAGGAGCAAGGAGATACCCAGCGTTCTCCTTGCTCGCAGAGCGCATCTCTAATGACGGGCCTGTGGCATCGCAGAAAGGCTAAAAGGATATAAACATATTACGGGATAACGAGGAACTACCCGCAGGAAAATGCACTATCCTCGTTCGCTTATACGGCCATATACATGTAAGCACTTCGTTTGATTAATCGAAACTTTAAAACATAAGAGAAGATGCGACAGAATTTTTTAAAGAAGAGCGAATGCTTCTTTTATCATCGTGTGATCTATCTACATAGAGATTATATCTTTGTTGTGCTAATATCTATTTCGATTAAATACCGAGTTTATTTGCATAGATAATGGCACTAATGATATTCCGAGATAAAACATTGACATAAATTATGCTCTTTTCATTATTCCCAATCTTCAAAGTTCACGCGACTCGAGAAGTGCGTGACAACTTACAATGCACGTGTACGCTTCGATGCACATTTGTAGAACGGAGCGCGCGATATCCGCCTTGTTCCCCGACGTGTTTCGACACTGCGGGATTGATACGGGACGGACGAGGGGTCCACAGTCTGGCGTGGACATAAATTAGGCGGAAATCTCCGGCAAACTAATTATCGATGCAAGCCCGACGCAAGCACACCTCGTACCGGCACTCGATAATACGTGTACAGCTGCAAGCTACACGACGAGGGATTCGTGATCTCTCGACGCCTGCTGTTGATAGCGAACTTGTCAACGCGCGAGTCCTGTTAACGCCGCGGAAGACGCCGAGCTCGATAAGACGCAGACGCGATAAGGAAGTAGGTCATCATTGACGAGGAAACGTGTGCGTTTCAGGTTCAAATCGAGATACAGACCTGTCAATGGAACGGTGCGATTCCTTCAGCACAATGATACGAGCGAGAGAAGTCTCATTACAATTTTGACGATCGTCATATCCTGAAAATGATCAGTTACGGAGAAAGGAGCTTTTCTGCGAACGTCATATCCGCATTAACATAGTAACGTTAATGAAAAATGGACAGAAGGAACAAGAAATAACAGAATGAAATAGCACGATTATGATCGTAAAAAGAAAATTCTGAAAGAACGAGATAGCGCATATATCTCCAACTCGTCATTCACTTATGGGTGCCGGTCTTTCTTTGTTCTCTATTCTCGGTTAGATCCCTTCTCCTTACTACTACACAATGTCTAGCGATGATTTTCTTGTTCCCCTGAGTAGAATAAAAATTAACTGTCGCCTCGCAATCCGACCTCATGGATCTAGTCGGTGTTGGTGTTAGTAGGTGAACCAACCACGTAACACCGAGCCCCATTAGCTATCGCTAATCATTCCGCTAATCTATCTTACCGGTCCCTTTTCTCCCTTCCGGAACCCGGCCCGAGCGTACTCCACTCCACCGTCAACCCCGAAGCCCGTCACCGTCGTTCCCTCTGTTCCTCCCCGCGCAACTGGTTTAAAGATAACAAATGTCGGGCGTTTAGGGGCCGCGATTACGACGGGCCATTCGTTTCGCGCGGCGGGCTAGTCAGTTCCTCCCCGGTCCGAGGGAACTGGAAACCGCACTCTAAAACCTCCTCGCCGTTCGTTCCAGCAACGACGTTCCTTGTACGCCCTAAACGCCGTTGATGACGTCGTTACGTCAGCGTGTCGCTAGAACACCGCCGTTGTAATGACGGTTCGGGCAACCTCCTCCCTTCGTCTCGTTCCATCCGTAGATTTGTTAAGGGCTTGACCCTATTTCAGGATTAGATCCTTTGGCGGAGGATCATGAAAAATGTTGTTCGTCCGGGAGTAATCTGAGGACAGATCGGGATCTCGTTTCACCCCTCGAGGAGAGAATAATCAGACTCGTAGATTCCGAGAAATGCGCGTCCACCCCTTTTCGAAACCGGTACACTCCATGAGGTAATAGATTCCTAGATACCTTCCTAGAGATTGGAACTTAATCAAAACGCTGCATATTGGCAAAATTCAACACCGCGATGAAAATATCACAAATTAGAAAAAATCGTCTGCGCTTTTCTCATTGTCAGATACCGTTTTACGTATCGCACACAATACACGTATATCGAATGGTTTTATACACTGATTGCTTTCAACACGGAGAAAAACCCGCTACTTGGAAAATCGCGAGCGTCTTCCATTCTTATCAGAAGCTGCACAGAAAAGAAAGAGAAGCAACACTTTCTTGTAGTATTAAACTTGCAAACGACACGGATATAAATATCCGTTTTACTACAGCTTTAAATTATGATTTCCAATGATTTCCGCGATGTTGTTCGTATAAACTTCGAGTTTCTGTCCCCTCCGAGCCGCAATGCGTTTAATGCATTTCTACGAGCGTCATTCTACGTAGCGAGCAAGTTCCGCCGAGTTTCGCGCGGATGCAAGTTCGCACTTCAACTTCTAGCGAGTTCGCGCCCCTATCTGCAGCCGAGCAGCCGCCCTTCGCGACGAATCGACCAATTCAGTACCTTAACGCCTGGACGAAACTAAGCGAAACATCTCTCGCCGAGTGCCGCGCTATGCCCCCGACCCGTAGATCTCGCTACCAGATTAACTCGTAATCCTCCTCCTGCCATTAACGTTCGCCACCTACTTTGCCCCATTCAGCGCTCCTTCATCGCGCAGTCAATGAATACGAAATGCCAAGTACGACGCGATCTATCCTCTATCTCGCCCTCTCAACCCAGCGACCAGAAAATGAGTCCATTGTTATCCGTATAATAGTTTAGTATATGGTATCCCGCGATACGCGCGCACCCCTCATTGTCAGCCGTATTGTGACTTATTAATTTATATCTTTGCTACTCTCTGTTGATATTAAAGCTTTTTGGTCATATTACTAGAGCAGATAATTTCGAAAGGCTGGTCGTACAAGGGAAATCAGCCAGTAAACGTAGACGCGGAAGGTCACCAACGCGCTGGATGGACACCATTGAGGGTCTCCTTGAAACAAACACGGAGTCGGCAATTAGGGCTACAGGGAACAGAAACCGATAGAGAACCACAATCAGAGAAGCCATACGCGATTTTGAACAACAGCAACAATAATAAAGATATGGACAACGTCGTACTCGTTCAGATTCATTCTTAATCGCAGCTAAAAGCCGCTACGGCACTCGACTTGTAATACTTCACATTCGCGCAAATTTTCCGAATTTACGAGTTCCCGAACTTCCGTACGAGTTCTCTGCTCGCCCGTAAATTGTCCGGCGTTCGATGGAAAGAGTATCACATGGCTTGCCTATCAATTCTTATCCCCCCGTCGCATACGTTCCATACGTGTGTGCATCGTATCCGCCGTACGCGCTGCGCCATATATAACGCATGCGTACGCACACAGAAGCCTGTGTTTCTCTCGTTCTACCGCCTTTCGTTCCTCGCTCCGACCGTCCCTACGGTCGCGGACAATCCTCGCAGTCGGAGTGTTACCGGATTACAATGTTTGTCAGCGACTGTGCAAACTTCCGCGTGGTTCTGCTTGGTTCCTCCTGTATACGCGCACGCACGCATGCACGTGTCGCCGCGAGCTGCAGCGTTTATGACGTTCGCGCGCATGTAGCTATCGCGCCTCCAGGGATTCCATATTGGAGCAATATAAACATTGGATCGGATGTCGACGATGCTGTGAATTAAAACAAAAATGCGTACGATTTCCGGCGAAAGCTTCGAAATAAATGCTCGAGGGCTCGGCGGCGCACAAATTGCCGGGGATGGCAAAAGCGCGTCCTCTGCCTCCCCCGCTGCGTACCTCCACCCTCACGCATTGCCCGCTTGCACTTTTTTTCGGCATGTAAATTGACCGCGGATGCACGTCTATATGTGACCGCTGCCGTTTTTCCGATGGTACGACAACGCCGTTCTGCGACGATTAAATCGTACCCTGATCAAACTATTCTAACACGTCAATCGAGAATTTGACTAAAAAGGAACACCGAGAATTTATGAAATTTTTTTCAGTTTAAAAGCACGTGAATGCTCTTTAGATAGCATTCGCGATCTCTAAAAATATTTTTCTTACATAAATGACTTGAGTGTTGAAGAATTAACACTTTCGCGAAATTGACAGAAACTATCTAGCAAGGATATCGAGATAGATCGATAGATTTAAAACATTGATGATACAGTGTAATACTGGTAAAAGTTGCGCGCCCGTTAATTATAATTTACTGTCACCGACGGTACGAAGCTTCGCGGCTCGCATGGTTTACGAGCACCAATAACGTGGTGGCCTCCTTCAGCAGTTTAACCGAACTCCAGCGGTTATAACGACGCAACAACCGCGTACAACGGTCGTCATGTGCAGTTGGCGGGAAAGATAGAGAGCAGTTAGACCGTTGGAACTAAGGCGGGCAGCGTGCACACAAGCCGAGGCAGCGAAACTTGACGAAAGTTGAAACACTTGCTAATGAGCGGTACACATTACGACGACGCAGAATGCGTCGTCCCCGCTCCACCGACTCTCCAGCGGCAGCTACCATTATTGTGGAGACTTCCGGCTAGGTCTACATGCCCCGGAGTTTCGCATTGACCGAGTCACAAAATAGTCGTGCCAACTACGACCTGGCCGGTGCATCCGTTTAGCCGGTAGACTCGCGGTATTCGGTTATCTCGACATTAATCGATCCGATCGGGAATTCTGATTAGCTCGGGAAGCTTTGAGATGTTTGGATAAGTCATTTGCAGTTTACTCAACGGCGATAGTCTGATGTTTGAAGTGTGCAACGCACGGAAAGCACATTGTGTCGGCGATATGAGATGATATTATGTGCATCAGAAATCGATCGGCTATATGGGCCGCTTATGCGTCGCTGAAGTGTTTAATGGATTTCTGGGATCGAGACGTTAGGTTCCGAGATTGCGATTTGACGAATCTATTTTTATATAAGCCTGTTATACGGAATCCATGTTCAATTATACGATGTCAATAAAGATTATGAATATATAGCTACTTTGTGAGACTTGGTAATGTCCGGAGTATTATTTAACGATCTTAGTAAGGAGACAATAAATTACAAACTGCATGGTATGAAATAAGGACGAGTGTACCAGGAGATATCCTAAATGACGTGCAACATACTTGACCTTAATGAGGGCCTTTCTTACGAAGAACTCGCAAACTATCGATAAACTCTTCAGGTTGACTGAAGTATCAATTTCAAGAGACTACCGATTATATCCTTGAGGTAGTTACAGTCTAGTCGGGGAACTAGCCTAATGTTCTCGAGAACTCATGTTAGTATCGTAACCGAATAATACCCAATTAGGTTGCCTTTACGAGCTGCACCCTAACAACACTTTACATAAGACCTTCCCAATTGCTGGGACGGCATTTGTTCACATTAAAAGTTCACACGTTTAATCAAGACGGTGACGAGAAATTCTTGTAAATTACTCGTCGGAATCCAGACTCAATTCTATTCTGCTCTCGTAGTTTCCGCGAATACGAGGCTTTCGACTTGTATTAAGGTAAAAGCGGAACCAACAATCCACCGGCAGACATCTGCAACCGGGAATGTCATCGGGAGAGCGGCCGACGACGAATCGAGTAAGGATGCAGATTAGTGCGAGTCGACGCACGGAATGCTTAACGAAGACACCCTCTCTCGCTGATACTAGTGTCCTGGATCGAGTCCGTAAGTAACCTGCCAAGCCCTTTCAAAGCTTCCGATTCCTGGATTACAGACTTCCGATTGAATTACCACGGCTGCCCCCTTGATAAGACCGCCGTGCGAAATATCGATCTTGCTGAGCTCTGTGCGCGTTTCTTCGATTTTCGGTGATACGCTCGGAATAGTCGCGACGCCGCCAGAGAATGGAACACGTGCAGAACGTGTATTGATCGGAAATACAGTTACTCCATTAACCAAATTTTAATACACTTAGTAGGCTATACGAGCAGTATTGCTCGAATTGCCTTATATATTTCTACTAAAATTCTATAAGAAAGCTATTCTCGAAATCAATTTCTACCTGTGCTTTTCGCATTAACAGTATAACATCGCCATTAATAGATATCGACTTTGTCGATGTCTATTAAGCACATTCTACATTACTTCCAAAATTAGAAATAGAAAAAATTAAAAGAATAAATTAAATTATGATTATGATTAATTAATGATAACTGTTATAGAATAATAAATAGTAAAGTATGAAGAGTTAAAAACGAATACTCTCTATATCGTGTATTTTAGGATTACTTCGAAAACTTCTATCTTACTTTTCTAATTTAATCTTCTGACTCTAGTTCGATTGATTTCAATTTAGTCCGAAAATATCAAAAACAAATTATTACGAATGTGTCGACTTAAATAGTTTATTTTCTGGCTCATTTTCTGGACGACCATTCAACGTGCAATCAGGACGTGCCTGCATTTGCTAATGGCGCAAGACAAAGCGATCTGCCATTGTGGTTTGCATTTGAAAGCCGAGAGACTATTTCGAACGGTATCGATTATTTAAGGCACGCATAGGTATCAGTGATTCCTCGGGAAATTATCTCGCGCCATCGAAAGGCACGTATCTGGCACGGATTTGAAGCGGCCGTTGCCTCGCCTTGACAGAGAAAAGGCGGCACGTGCATAGAGACCCGGTCCATTGTTCCATCATGTACGAGGCTGTAAATGTAACGATAACGTGGCGTTACTTCGAGAACAAAAGTGTCAGGGACGAGGACGTTAGACGATGAAGCGGGAACGGGATGCGGACAGACGAGCGTCCTCGCGATGTATCCGCCTTTTAAACGCGGCCTTTATGAGTTGGTAATCGATGCAATTGCCGATGCGCGGTTACGGGGAGAGAGGCTGCGAGATGAAAACTTCAGCAAAGTACAAGTTGTCTCAGCTTCTCAGAGCTATTGCGAGTGCACGTAGCATTCTATGCATGCCGACGCACCTAAGCGCGACTGAAGGGAAGGAATTTGCGGTGATTTTCGCAAAGCTACTCCTCGTTGATGTTCTTGTCCCTATAACGATTCACGTTCGGCTGAATTTGCACGTACGCGTATTACTTATTGTTAGATCGATGAATATCAGATTTAGTCAAATTTGTGATGCACAATATCAGAATAACAGAATGCGCAAATATAAGGATAGATCTTTATGCGATTGACGCCCAACCTTCCTGAGTCTTCCCTGTTATTTACCCATTTAAAAATTTCCGAACGGTTCTAAAAATATAAAATAAAATAATAAAAAATCATCAGCAAATAGAATATCTCACTGCTGTCGCTTGGAATTTTTAAAGCGTGTCACTATCAAAATTTGAATTGGAATTATATGCGGCTCAATTTTTTCTCGCTTCAAATCTACGAATTTTATTAAAACCGTATATTTGATTCGAGTCGTTCGTCATATTTGCGGTATGTATCCGCGACTCGGGAAGTATCCACGAGCCGGCAAATCTTATCGTTACGTGCACGTGCTAGCTCCGACGTGGATTCAACCGGCACGGAGAACATTATTCAGAGGACGAGAGGACGAGTGGCTTTATTAGAATGTACTCGGAGCTTAGTACGCGTCCCCGCCTCCGGGTGCTTCCATTGTCCCCCGCGGGAGTCGGCAGGCAAAGGAGCTTGCTAATATGTTCGTAGGTTGCCCAAATATTCGACCTGTTTGTGTTGGAAGCGTTCCCCGACTTGCCGAGGACCTCGTTCAACGATACGGGAATTTCATTCGACCGTTCCTGATTGCGTTAATCAATGCGGCTGTCCGAATCGCGTTTTTTTAATTACCATGCCTTTCCAGAAAACTAGATAGAAGAATTTTCCAAGCAAGATATCTTATTATTTATTTTATGTAAAATAATATGTTATAAAGATGTATCTGCGAATATGCCCGATCTAGAATCTACGTAAAGAACTTTTATATTGAAAAATTTTCACGTTACTTATTTTACGTTCCTTTATACAGTTGAAGTTTCTTCGGAAAAGTTCAGCTTTACGGAAAATTGTTGATAACGTCTGGCGTGTCTAACGTGATAATTCCTGTTTCGTCTCTCATCGCATTTCTCAAAGAGACAAGTCTGTATATTGCGCTAGCTCTGCTATCTCTTTCGTTATGATTCCCGTTTAATTATTCTCATTTCCGTTAGCGAAGTTTGGGATTCACACCGCAGGGCGTGAAACTTCGGACGTAAAGCCGATACATATCGGAAGAGTGCGATAATGAAATCTGCTGTGCTGTGCTCCACGACAATTCTCCGCCGGTTTTCTCACAAAACGCTGCCTTTAATATTCCGAAATGAAAGGATTCGCACGGATATGCTATATTGAATCATTACGGGAGAATGTGTCCTCTAGGAATTTCAGAGATTCTTGTGGAAAACATGCGCTCTGTGAACATGCAGAGAATAAGCTCTCGGCGGAAATGATAATGGCGCGGCATAAGCCGATCGATTTTAACGACTTTAATGTGAGCGCTTTCAACTTGTTATATTCTGCATCAATATTGTTATCATAACAGAGAGGTCCCTCATCGGCAATAGAATAAAAAAACAATATGTATGTTATGATTTCTTTGCAAGTACAAATATGTAAACTTTTTCATAAAATAAATTGTGCAAAAAATACATACCTATGCGCGCGTAAGAGCAAGTATGTATTAAGCTCTTTACGTCTAATATTACATTTGCTACAATTAGCAAAATAAGAATGTAATTATATATTATAACATATACACGGAGAAAATTTTATATTAAAAGTTACTATGTATGGCAGTAGCCGTGGACCATTGCTGGAATTATAAAAATTTTTACTATGTTATTATATTAATAATTATTAAACTCATTAGTGAAAAAAACATAGTAAAAATTTTTATAATTCCAGTAATGGTCCACTGCTACTGCCATACATAGTAATTTTTAATATAAAATTTTCTCCGTGTACATATCACAATTCTGTATTAAGAACAAAAATGTAAGAAACTGATCAGTTTGTCTACTGAACTAAAATTATCCAATATTATTATCCTGAATAAGTACGGCTTTGGTCACGAAAATATCACCGTCGCAAATTCCACAAAGTCGTCTTTTTCGGTAAAAGAAGAAACTTCCATTACTCCCAAGAAGAAAAGCCGTGGCCTAGGCCATCGCTCTCAACGAATAAAGAAGTTTGGTTCGAATGTTTCCTAGTCTTTGCCACGAGCTGACGAGAAATTCGAGAGGCAATCCCATTTACGTCCTCCAATCCCTCCCCCTTTCGCTCCAACTTAGCATCCACCCTGGCTTTCTCTTTTTCTCACGCTTGCGCTCATCTGCTTTATCTCTCCTCACCTTCCCGGCAACTCGAACGCGAGAGGAGAGCCATGATACTGATGACAGTTTTTACGAAGTTCTTTGAAAACCTAGCCTCCAGCCTCGCATCACCTCTTCAGCAATCTGTTGGACTGGATTATAGCATGCGCGTCTTCTTAGCCTCGGTTCACAACGTGAACGACGATGACGGGACGGTGACGTCGAAATCAACGTGACAAGACGAAGAAACGTCGACGAGAGAGCGCGAGAATCACTTTGAAGTCGGCATTTCGTCGACAAGGTGAAAACGTTTTTTCTCGTGGTTCGATATTCCGAATATATTTCGAGCTGAACCACGTCATAGTATCTTGTTGCTTTTTTTATACGAGCGTAGGCGAGCACAAGTGAAGAACGTAATGGCGACGAAGTAAATGAGGCGGCCGAGCGAGAACTGAAGATCATGCCTCGATTATCTTCCATTTCTGTCCGAAACTTTCATTTCCGAACTGCATCGGAGTTTCTAGATGGAGATTATCTCGTTGACTTGGGTTATCATAATTCCTGAGTAACGAGATACTTTGGATTGCGCAACAGCACGCCTCGTTACATTATTTAGATTGTTTGCGCGAGAGTACAGATTTTAACAATAATTTGAAGTATATCTTATTTGAAATTATATTACTAAAAATAACTGCGTCTCCGCTTTAGAAAATCTCTGCCGTCCACTTTATTTAATTAAGATCTTCCGTAATATAAGATCTCTCTCTCCCTCTCCCCCTCTCTCTCTCTCTCTCTCTCTCTCTCTCTTCCGCTTATCTGTTAATTGCGCACTTACTGTGCCATGTTGTAACTTTACAGTTACGGATTCAAGGAAGAAGTAAAAAGAGATCAAGAAAGGAAGATAGAAAAGGGCAGGCCACTCTTTTGAACTTAAGGAATCTTCAGAAGGTCCGTGAAAAGGCCGGCGGAAGTACAAGTGGCACCATTAAGGAAAGAAGGACTCTTCTCTGCTGGCGTGCGAGTGTGCGCGTGCACATACACGTGTATACGCGAGACGTGCTAATATATATGTATATATATATATATAATATTATATTGGCAAAGTTAGTGAAACTTTAATCTTCGATCTCTTGATTCTCCGAATCTCGATGAAGCGCGACAGTATTGAAAACTCCCTTCTGTGACGATTGAAACATTGCCTTAAACTTTCTGTCAACACGAGCAACTTTGTAAACGTTACTCTTATTTTTGACAGATCAGATAAATCCTTTTTGATAGAGATCTCACCATTCAACCTTTATTTCCTTCCGAACGCTGGTTTTCGATAAACGCATTCGCGCCTAAACCGCGATCCAAATTTAACACAAAATTAAGTTGTCTTGATTTTTAAAGATATAGTACTCTTCGTAGTTTATATTTTTAGTTCTTAACGGGCTCGCGCAATTTCACGGTACTTCATATAAAATATGAGTACAACAAATTAATATCGCAAGTTAAACAGGTTAATCTGCTTCAGTAAAAACATTTAGGTACCTGAATTAATCTCGTGTATACTGCTATCTGTATACATACATATATTTTGATAGTACAAGCTTGCGTGGTTTGCCAAAGCACAAAGTGTGTAAAGCGAAATGAAACTAACTAAAATCAGTAGCGCTGCATAATACGTAGTAAAAGCGGTTCTCCAAAGTTGGCGCGATCCAACATCTCTTGCGTTGGCCCATGGTAAACTTTCAAGGGGTAGTTTGAGGTGATGTTCCATAGGGAGTCTCTCTTGATAATACAATGCCTGTAATAATTATTATCTTCCACCACGTTGTTGATTTTTCCCTTTTTCTACCACATTTCTTTTTTACACCATTTTTTCCTCTTTCATTGAATATGTGAACGTGATTACAAAAGTAACAATATACATACACGTGCCAATCGAACATATTGTAATTATGGTATGCAAAATATATAAAATGAATCTTTAATGGTAGTTGTCATTTCGGCGATAGCATCATTTGTTTTTACATAATTGATTAATTTCAGTACGTTCGATGTGTAGTCTTCATTAATTTTACAATTTTGATTAATAAAGATATAATATTTACACGAAAAGATCTGAGCTTGAATGTGTTACAGCTTGCGTGCTTTTGAAACGGACTAGGAATATAGTTAATTCGAGCATACAGCATTAAGCCCACGTGTTTCAATTCGACTTTGGCATCCACCTTTCCCATTTAATTGCTCTCTGCGACAATTCTATTCTCTACGAAGAGCGTAGCAGACGAATAAACATCACAATTCTGCATGACGAAGGATTGGAACCGGCAACGAAACGTGAGATCGGCTTTGAAGATCGGCCATACTCCACGGATACGAGAAGCTAGCGTTCCTTCGGGATCGCCCCGGTACATCCCGACGCTATAACGCCTGTAATAATTATGATATTTGGTCACGGGGGGAGGTGAGTCTCTTGTGTCGTTCTTTCCGTTGATCCGCACCCCCCCCCTAGACCGTGCCCGTCAAATTCCCAACCCCCCGATCTCTTTCTCTCTTTCGTCCTGTGAGCCCGACGTAGCGCCCACATACGCCCACCCTCGTCGCCAACAACCCCCCGCGCTCTCTCGGTCCCCCCCAGGGGGTTGGGGCGCGGCCGTGTTTGCTCTATCGACCGCCGACGATCCGCGAAGTTGGCCGAACGCGACCGAGCGCCTTCGTGGAGGCGCACACCGCGTATCTCTTCGTTCGCGTGCCACCCTCTCTTCAGGAAGAGTAGCTATCCCCTTCTCGACCTACCCTCATCCCTTTCTCCCTCACGGCGTATCACGCTCGCCGTGCCTCGGCGCCGCGCCGCGCCGCGCCGCGTCGCGTTCTCGTTCGTGTCTCACGTTCGTGCCTCTCGGCAGCCACTGCCGAGTTCGAAAGAGAGAAAAAGGCAGCGGTCGCAGGCACTTCGACTTTTCGGAATCGTCGTTCGCGATGGACGAGGATAAGAGAATGCGATGGGATTGCGATCGAAAGCTCTCGCCGAAAGTCGCGACCACCGACCTCCTAATTCAGCTTACGTATGGCGACGGAGCGTTCGGTCGGATCGCGATAAAGTTTAAATCTCGACGAACCAAGCGCACTTCTTTTTATACCGAACGTGCGTCGGAATCCGTGGAAATTGAAAAATCCGATTTGTTTTTTTCATGATCGACAGTTTTTAAATAAATTGCGAAATTGGCGATTTTAAATTTGCAAAATTACATTAAAAAATAACTTCCGATTATTTTAATACCATAAATTTTTTTTATTATATAATATATATCATGTTATATAGTATGTTTTACGGCGTGTATTGCGAGTTATAAAAAATCAAATTTGCAAAAAATGAAAAGTAGTGAGAATAAAGTATAATGTGTAATAAAAGGGAGTGGTAGAAAAATACGAGAATTTTTGCAAAATTTCAATAATTTACATGCAAAATAAAATGAAGTAAACTATGTATGAAAAAGCCAGTTAAATAAAATCGCTCATGCTTCATAAAGGGGCATTGAATAATTATTTCCAAACCGTTCCAGCTTAAAATCGATAAGATGTCCTAACATCTTTAATTAAATAACTTTGTTGGATTAAACGCTCTACCCATGAATTTCCTTGGCGAAATAACGAATTCTAAAGCGGTCGTGTAAAGTTATTAACGCATCGCGGGTTTGCGACTTAATTAACCAACGACAAAGGTTTTGGCGGATACCAACCTACGTATGCGTTTATAGGGTCGTTTAACCGTGCGATGTGTGTTGTGTAATTAAGTGAAGGTGACCCGACAAGTCTGTTGCGTAATCAATGAGTCCGTCGAATCTCTTCTTTTTTTAAGCAGTATGCAGCAACTGATGCTGATTATATCCGGATGGTTAAAAGCGGGTTTACATCGATTACCTCACGTCACCGCTTATAATTTATAATTAACAGTGATCACGAAAATATTCCTGGCGCTGCATAAACAAATTTTCGAAAATAGCGATATTATCTAAAATAAATTTACATCGAAATTTTCTTAACTGTTTCATATCAATTTTTTAATGTAATTACTCGAAGTATACGTATTCAACGCAATCTGTAATATTTTATAATTTTATATTTTAATTATATAAAATTCGTTCTATCAAGAGCAAATGTAATTTTTATAAGATATTACGTTTCATACGCATGTTCAATACGTAATACCGAACTGCAATTTTCACTGGTATACAATATGCATCAGTCGCGTGCTTCTTCATAATTATAGATTTCTTAACAATCAGGTTTTCATGCATCCTAATCTTCTGATTCTTCTAACTGGCTTTTAACTAAATAACAGATGTTCTATATCGATCATCATGTTGTGTCATCTATAATTGTTAGTCTTACATAATCGCGTTGTTTACCGATTCGTGTCTAAAACAAAGATCGAGGTGTTCTCAGAGCATCACAGAGTGCATGGCGGAAGAGGATAATTACTCGAGAACGCTACTAAAGGTGGTTTGCGCTACACCTTACGTTATTTCGATACCGGGGATGAATCCGACTCGGCACGCCAGGCGAGTGAACTAAAATTCGAGAAACTCAAACTCTGAGAAAGCAGGCGCAAACGGAATGAAAAAGAAAAAAAAGGGGAAAAAGGATAGAAGAGGGAGTTGTTACTCTTCGGCCAAGAGCGACTTTAAACCGGGGTCTTTTATCTCCGTTAACTGCCCTAACTCTGAGGAAAGGCGGGCTGCACTAACCGACACGTCTCTCTTTGAGGAAACTGAATTGGCCCTGTTAGTTACACGTACAATCATGAAAGCGACGTAATACCTATTCAGATAACAACGACTTGTTCGATATAATCGGGTGTTTTCATCTAAAGTTTCTTGAGATATAGTATCGTAGAATTTAATTGCGAGTCGTTTCATCAGCGGCCTCCTTCTCAGAGAGATTTTGCGCATCAAACGACTACAATAGAAGGACTGTAATCTCCTTTACCGCAATGATTTCTACGTAACGCGTCACATTGCGTAGAACGAATTTCAACGCTTCCTTACTTTCCACGTCCTGTTCCTCGCCTGTCGCTTGTCAATAAGGATCTCAATTTACTCGGGTCGATCGATGACCACCTGTTCATGAACGTCATCAGCTGACGTATCTCCGACGCTTCGTTCACAAAGTAACATGAGCCGCGTCCTTTTCTCTCGTCTCCGCTGAGATAAAAATAGCCGACGGTGCGTCTCGCCGGACATGTTTCTTACGGCTCCTTTCCACGTCCGGGTAGTATCACGCCGGGAAGACGGAAGGGAAACACTTCGTGTAATAAGCTCGCCCGTCGTTCTACCAACGGCGCTAGCGACCAACTCGCGGAAGTTTGAGGAAAAGTGGCGAGAGATCGAATCCCGTTCCGAGGCACTCGGTGCAATCGGGTACCACGTTCCGCGCCGTCTGATCGATAGGTTGAATTCAAGATTGCGTGAGAGAGCGACTATTATCGGTGGATACCTCATCCCGCTCGTCGGGTAGATGGGCCCTAGACGTCGATCACGAATGATTATTCCGAATAGATGAAGAAGATTCTCTTCTTCGTCCGCATCGAGATCCTTGACAAAATGGAAACGCTTTTGATTTTCACTCACACGAAGGTGCATCTCATTTACGCGAGCAGTAAAAACTTAATTCTGTAGTGGCGCGCGAAAATTTCACAATGAGCAATAACGTGGTCTTTTAAGAGGACATCGCAGAATTGATCTATCTGGCTTCAGAGTTCATAGCTTTTAAATCAATATTAAATGCATTGTTTTCCACTGTTTATTTTCCCGACAGCATCGCTAAATTAAAATTTTCAGAGAAGGAAGATCACTCTGCGACAGATTACATTGTTTCTACGTGGTCTCTGCCGCGCACAGCTGCGAAGCAATTAGACTTGTTTACGGCCGTTCCAATCGTAAAGGGAGGCTGACAAAAAAAATTACTGCCTTGCTTCTACAAATTATAGTGGCGTCACCGAGGTTCCCGCAATATCTCGTCGTATCGACGGGAGTGGACGAGCGTCTCGCAGAACGAGCCGATAAAAAAAGCCCGATGCCAGCACTAAAATTAATGTCGCTGACGTAAAACGCGATAGATCGGCTACCATGACAAATAATACCCCCTCTCTTTAACAAAGTTAATCATTACCCGGCAAACACATACATAAACAGATAACAAAAGATCACACTTCCGTTTTTCGTCCATGATTTTCCCTACCTTTCCTTTTTCCTGCTTCCTTTACTGGTCAATTTTATTTTCTCTTATCTTGCCGCCTTCCCCGATAGACACTTTTATTTTCCGAAAACTCCCGTAGGAACACTCGTGCCCCATCTCTCCGATGGTCGGTACGAGGGTCAAAGGGTAGTTTCGGATCCTATGGTCGCCACCTGAAGTGATTCCCGATTCTCGATTACACCGGCGCCACGATTCTCACTCGGACTTCCATTTTGTTACAGTCAAGGATCACGTTCTACGAAGCGCGTGTTTAGACGAAGATGTACGACGTTCTACTTCCCAGCGGTGAGCTTTGTTCGCTATCGTGCACACGAAAATCAACCTAGGAATTTGCGCGCGTGCTCGTTTGATCAATCGACGCCGCACGAACGGATCGTCGCCGTTTGGATGTCCCAATCGTAGAGCCGAATCGTAGATTCGAGGCGCATTGAGACCGCAAGCATCGAGGCGCATCAGGACCAGAAGCTGTGCAATGTGAGCCGGTATTACGGTCTTTGCGTCCGTGCTTATCTCAGTTACAGCGCTGTTACATTGTTCTCCCTGCAACGTGATCTCGCACGATGTTTGAGAGGAATTCTAAGAGCAGAGAGAGAGAGAGAGAGAGACTTCGCCATTCGCATGTAATCTTTCGAATCTGCCGTGCGATTTCGAAGCGAAAACAATATGTCCTCTTCGCTCGACAAGACTCTTGGAATTCACGCTAACGATCGAGCATGCCGTCGTTTGGAGACAAACGTACCTATCGCAATACGTCGAAAAGCCGGCGCCGCGCTTTCCATGGTAGGTTCCATCTCATCAGCCATTAAACAATGCAACAGCGGACACAAAGAAATGTCGGCATTGTCGAAGGGTGACTCTACCATCAGCCCGGGATAGGGAGGGAACAGAGAGCAAGCATCCACCGACGCGGATCTTGAGAGGTGTTTTTGATCTCGCGAACTTCTTGGACCATTCCTCTCGTTTTACACTTCTTAGAAATGCAAAAACAACGATAGCCTCATTTCTTTTCGCAGGCTGACAGGTGTCTTCCCCAAAAAAAAACGATACGAGGACGTTGCTAAAAATAAAAAAGAGAGGACCCGAAAGAAATGTTGGACTAGAGATTTTATGCTGGTTGATCAAATGAGTAAAAGAATAAACACGTCTTATATAGAAATTTTATAAATTATTGTTACTATATTCTTGTAAGAGTCTAATATTTTCGAGTGCAACGAATTGCTAAATAAAATAATGAGTTATAGTGCCCACACGAATTATTCGATGTTGGAAAAACTATTGAAAACAGTGTAGAAAGCTTGTAGTTATCAAAATAAATAGAAAAGCCCCAATAAACATACGTTCAAAAATCAATCGAGATGCGAGATAGCTTTTACGACAGCACCGCAACGGTAACGTTATCGCGATAGTCGTTTTTCGCAATTGCGATAATAACGATAAAAAAGATGTAAACGAGCTTCCTAAACTGATAGACACGTCGATTATTTGAACAGATGGTTTTTCAATACTTCTCATATTAACTGCGAACGACGGTTAATTGATAAATAAAATTAAATTTGAAAGACTTCTAATTTTTGAAAAAATGAGAATTGAAGATTATAACAACCTTTCTTTTTAATTGTTCTAGTTATGTGTTTAAAAGAAGCTAACGGCATTACGTAAGAATGTAAAATCCCTGCTCGTCAAGAGATGTGCACTCGCCGTTACACCAAAGTGGAGGATTTAGGAACGGGATGTGAAATCCAATATTGCATACTTTTAATACTGAGTACATAGCTTGGCCTCCTCGATATCGTCTAAAGCAAAGCCCGATCCGGCGTGAAACGAGAAGCAGCGAGATACTTTATTCGACGGAAAGGTGATCCCTGCTGCAGAGAGAGAGAGAGGGGGGGGGAAGAGAGAGAGAGAGAGAGAAAGAGGGAAGATATATCTGCTTACTTGACGTCGGAGAGTTGAGATAATCAGATAGCAATGGAAGTTCGATGGATTGTTTGATCGATGCCGCTCGGCGTAGAGACTTAACAAGATCCGAAGTATCGAAATGCGGCGCAGCAAAGTCTTCGAAACGAGAACCATTGCATTCGCTCTTTCGCGCCGCAATGGCGGCAATCCGATCATCGGATCAAAATGTACAATTCTAGAGATACTATTCCCTATTTGCGACTTTAGGACGTGGTTAATGGACATTTCGATTGTAAAGAGTATTTTATGATTTACGAATACCCAGGTAGCAAAATATGTCATTTTGACAGCATTTTGACGACATTAGAGGTCATTTTGACGTCAAAATGACGACAAATAACGTCAGCTTACTACCTGGGTAAATCCTGGGTAAAAATCTACAATCTGCAATTATATATTGCAATTAATAACAAAAGCACAAAAATTAATCCTAGGATTAAATAAATAGAATATTATATATATACAATAAGAAAAATAATATAATAGTATAAATCACTCCATCTTACGATATTCCATTGAAATCGGATTGGATCGGAACGCGAGCCAAACGTAGCTTAACAAACTGTCTTAACAAACTGAGCAGCGCTTATCATATCAATTCACCGAATCCGATTCACAAAACTGGTATAGAATGTCGTCGATGTTATTCGCGCAAAAGGACTGATAGGGTAGGGCGAGATCGAGTCGGGGAGAGTCGTGGCGCGCGTGATGGCAATAAAGAGAGGTGGCGGCTCTCCGTTGTCCCATGATTCAGAGGAGTAATCTTCGTAAAAGAAACGGTACGGCCAAACGGTGCGATAAAAGCGTCGGGCGCGTACACGCGCGTAAAAGCACGATACGTGTCCGGCCACCGGTTTCGCGGCGGTCGCGGTGGGCGCGAATGAATTAACGTTTATTCGGTTTCCGTAGCGCGGTGGTCATGCGGCAGTCAAGGCTCCAGCTGCGTTTCAACCCCTTTATTAATCGACGTTGCCGCCCGTAACTCATCGCCCGTCCTCTTTTACGGTAATTTCTTTCGGTCTCCGATCTTCCGCCTCTACCCGCTCGTTGTTAACGCGAGTATGCCTGTACACGCTATAGTACGTAGCAATATAGGCTATATGTCGATTTACTTAAGCGATACGAGTCTCTTTGACAATGAATCTTTATCATTGCAGTAATGCAGAGCTTTTGACAGTATATTCACCTCTGCACGAATGCTTTGAAGTTTTTTAAAATATTTAAGTGCATCTTGATACTGTATTTTGTATTCTTTTTAAAGCAGAGACTGGAGTATTCGAGTATTATCGCATGCTATTGTTGAAGAAAGAGAACCTATAAGATCATCGAACACACGTGTCGACAATATTCTCGCGAGACGGAAGAAAATTCAATTCCGTAATAACTCGCTTGCAGTCTATGCTTTAAATACCGAATCGGAGTTTCTCCCACCCTCTACGTTGCTGTATATAAATTCCGATGTTCGTGGCGTTCACAAAAGGTCAGAGGTGAAAATATAAAATAGTACAAAAGAGAAAAAGAAAGAGAGAAGAGAGAGAGACAGAGAGAAAGAGAGGAATAGAGGGAGTTATGGCAATGCACTACTTTTCAGGAATAATTCGATCGAGTTCGCGCGCACGCGAAGCACGAAACCCGAGGAGATTATACGACGAGTAATGGAAAAAGAGTGACGACTAGCGAAAACCTGCGCTCTCATGATGACGAGATCCCGGGAATCTGCATCTTTGATCTTCGCTTTGGCTAACACGATAATTGCATCGCGCTGCGAAAGACGCGGCCGGTGACGAAAGAGAAAACCGGTTCATTTCGCGGGATTACGTATATTTTGCTGGTTGGGCTTTTGGAAGGAGAATTTTCACCGAAGCGCATCGCGGTCTTTTGACAAGCGCGCGTAATTACGATTTATTTTGAGGCAAATGTAGCTTACGCATTGCGTACAAAGGATGTATATTTTAGAGAGAGACAGAGAGAGAGAGAGAGAGAGAGAGAGAGAAAGTACCGTCAATTTGCTTCATTATATAAAGCTCCTTTCGTCAAAATACCAGAATAACGTTCCTGAAGGCCGGTATTACAATTTTATGCGCAAGAATCTCGGATCCTTCCTTGATCCTAAGCAAAATAGCGATTCTCACGAATCTTCTTTAAATATACCTTGATTTTAACTGAATATTTTAACTGCCGCTGTATTAAAGAGGAAGATAAGAAGCAGGAAAAGAAAGTTATTTCAATAATCTGAATCGATATCAATACGAAAGCACTCACATACATGAGTTATGGATATAATGAATTTCACAGTCGCTGAAATACAGACGTATCGAACGGAACGTACGAGCACGCTGTTATCTATCTGTTAATAAGAGATATTTCAAATGAGCTATTAGCACCGACGTACAGTCAGAAATGATTGCCGCATCTGTCGCGCGAGACGCGTTACATAAAAGCCGCGGTTTGCCGGACGCGTTCTTCATCTCGCTGGATATAGAACTTGATTTCTGCGCAATGCGTAGGCAGAGAATAGACACGCCATCGATCACGGTATCGCATCGGGTGATCATGATTGGTGGCACGGATCGACGCCTGGGCTCCCGATAATTCCCCGCGGGACGTGCGAGCGTGGCGTGTGTGCGTGGCGTGCGTACATGTGTGCGTTTGTACGCGCGTGTACGTGCGATCTCGCAGGTGAACCAGGACACGGGTCTTGGACACGAGACGGGACACGGGTGTTGAGGGAGCGCGGACGAGAGCGGGTTTGGAGCTCACCCTCGAGAGAGATTTTAATGGCTCGATCGTGCCGAATTCCATAAGCCGCGGCGACGATATCCTGGGTTATATCGCCGCTGTACACCGCCCTCATGATCGTGTACGAATTTTAATACCGTGTTTCCAGGGGCGAGCCACCACGTCGGGTGGATATGGGATTCGATGGTGGACACGAGAGCGAGATAGAAGCGCGCCCACCACTACGTTCTCACCCTGGCTTTACGATATCGCAAAACGCCCCGCTTCCATTCGAGCGCGATGGACGTCGTAAGCTTTACGATCGTCCTCCAGCCAACGAAGCTCGCTTTCGCGATATTACAAATCGTTTCGATTTGCCGTCCCGCATGCCGGCTCCCGAGCTGCTAGACGGAGGACTGAAAAAGGATACCTTGACTTTTAAAGGGATTTATTCGACACGAAATTACGTAATCGCGATCAATGATTCGACCAGAGAGACTGATGATATTTTATGTGCCCGCTGTGTATTGTAAATGTATCCAATTAGTTTCTCACTTCTTTATTTTCAGCCGGATATGATTTAGCCAGATATAATTTATTTGTCCCGATATAATTATTGTTAAACGTATAATTACCCGCGTTTATATATCAATCTTGTGAACATAATTTAATTGGATGAGAACAGAGTTCAATAACGGTAATTAAAGTTTCTATATCTATTTCGATATTAGCGAAACGCGTAGATTCCCCTGTTAATTGCTACTTTGGTGTAGCAAATGATTTATGTGTAACGTAATCGTCCTGTAAAGTCACCTGAATACTCTTGGCGCTTTGCACAATTGGCTCGTTAAGAGAAAATAGTGATTTCCGATCCGCGACTTGACCGTCGCTGGACTTGGCATGCATCCTCAAACGTTAAACTCATCGCGTCGCGAACTCTCGCGTACTCGCGAATACGCTTCCGGGAGAAAGGAATTTGTGTATAAAGAAGAGTCTTGTGCCCGCGCTTGTGCGCGGGCTATTATTTTCGTTCATCTCCCCGTGCAACAGAGATGCCCCGTTGTATCGATTTTATCTTATAACGCGCAGCCAGACATAGCTATTGAATTTTTGACCGCGGTAGTTTCCATATTGCGGTTACGTCACGTCGCGTCGCTCACGTCGATATTCCGCGCGTAAGGTCGAATTAGCGTATTCCGAAAAAAAAAAGGAACTCGCGTCGCTAAAACGAGCCACATTGCATGAGAGAACAAATGATATCTTAGAAGCTGAATTACCAAGTTGCTGCAATATGTGACGGTTTTCGCTTCACTCTACTTATCATAATGTATAACATGCATTTCGCCTAAAGGATAACCGGTCTACGAAGGGTTTTAAGCGAAGTCGACGTCACCGCAAGTTCCAGCTTAAAGTTGCTGCGGAGTTTAAGTGTAACATAACTTCAAAATTTCTCGAGCTAATTTGGCAATTAATCCACTTACATTACGCAATCCCGCTTAGTAACTATAACATAAATACGCACAGCATGCTCATTCTGCGAGGGAATCTTCAAGCTGCTTTTCACGTAGATGTATTACAATTCCGCAAAATTGATTTTAACGAAATAAGAAGAACGAACTTGGAACGGAAAAACGATCTTAAACAAAGTTCATTAAGTTTCCTACAAATTTTTCCCTTAAAATTTCTATAACGTTTGACAAGAAGATATCGTGAAACGTGTGCCACGAGCAACTAAGACCTCGATTAGAATTTCGCTCATGAGACGATTCTATTAATACGCTATAGAGGATATTATCAAGGTTCGCCGATGGTACAAACGAGCCATTTTCCGTAAGCCATCGCTCTAACACGTACGGGAGGACACAATCCCGCCTAGGGAAAGCCTGAAAACCAACTTATATGCAAATTCAACGACTGTGGTCATAGCACGCTCGATGACCTAGGCTGTAAGGAAACGACACGGTCGAATCGACGCGCGCGTTAAAAAATATAAAAAAACTGCTTCGCGTAAGCCGCTTGGAAGTAATTCAAGGGATCTTTTTCTCGCGTACATGCCGCACGTATATTATCATTTACGAGAACCTAACATTATCCTGCTCATGAAGTTCACACGGGCAACATAATCTTGCACTAATAATAGCGACCGATAAACTATTTAAACTTCTTCGGCGACCGTCTTCCAGATAAATAAAACTCTCGGAAGATCACTAACCTTCTTGTACAAGATTAATACATAAGATATTGCAGTTTGCTTATTAATACATATACATATATTCTCCCTATTAATATATATGAAAGACATGTACACGCAAGAGAGTAAAAGTACACGGAACGCTGGTGGAAAGAGGGTTACTTATTATCAAAGTAAGATACCCTCGCAGGCAAGAGATATAAAAGTTTGTTCTTTATCTTCCATATAAATATAGCAAGTAACTGTATCTTCGTGAACGTGAGAGAGAAAGACGCTAGGCAGGCCATACATCACGACGTATCTTATACCGAGGTTAATATTATACAGCTTCCGCGAAATATCAGATACATTTTCGGTGCTTGAGCCCCTTATAAATTCCAGGCCACAGGTCGTTGGCCGGTGGGCCCGAGCGATAAAACGTTCTGATCCGAGTGCGAAATGAACACGCCCCTCCAGAGATATAAAAGTGTTAAAGAAACCCGGGACAACGATAACACCGCGCTTATTAATCCGGCTAAATCATCCGGGGGGAGGAGAGGGCTGTCGGAAAATAATCCCGAAGTTTTCCAATTACGACGTTCGAACGCGCTTGCCGGCGATACTCGCGCTGCGGTAAAACCGACCGACGCCCGCACGAGGCACGCATGCAATCAACCTCATCCGATATTGTGCGCCCCGGCGTATAAGGGGTGGCTCGTACGCGATCCACACTTTGTACGGAAAGAGCGCGGAATGTTCTATACGGTTTTAGAACATCGTGCAATAATCAAACCGCACATCCTCAGGCGGTGCGAAACATGTGCTAGCATCTCCTGGTAGTCGTGTCTCTATTTTTTTCAACCCCCTGTCGGCATTGCGTGCTCCAATCTTGCAGAAAAAAACGTACGGAGGAAAAGCGCCGCCCTGGGTGCGCTGGTACCTCCCCTGACCTCACCTGCTTGTTCTCCATTATCTTTATTACAAAAGCGCCGTTACGTTTAATAGCCTGGCATTACGCTTACCGCGCGGAACGCCTCGATGTATCCTTAAACCCGCTTTCGGCGATAAAGAAGACGAGATTTACGGGCATGTCGTATCGTCGCGTGCGACAGACATTTTATACGCAAAATATCACGCGTAAAATTATACGCCAGACGTGCGGGATATATATTTCAGGGCATAATTTAACAGATAACAATTTGGAACCTGGCCCAATGGCGTTTCCCTTCCGACGACGGATCGAGATTCGGCGTATTAGCGAATGGCTGATCATCTATCAACGGCGAATCACGTAGCTTTTCCGCAAGATAATGAAATCGTCTCTCCCGGTCGAAATTTCAGAACCTTAAAAACGCCAGGAAGAAATCCACGGGACGGGAATAGAATTGAAGATGCGGGAGGCGGCATTGATTAGTTCAACGGAACTGGAAACTTCGGTTATGCAAATGTGGCAAGAGCTTGCCCGGCGAGCTTGCACGCGAGCGCGATGCAAGTACCCTCGCAAAATCTGTATGCACGGCGCGCGTGCACCCCTCCACGCGATCTTGTCACGGCGGTGCAGGCTCGCGCGCACGCGATCGATCCATTCGTCTGAATTAACTGACGTCGATCAAACCGAACGAACGGTCGATGCACGCCAGACCCGCCGATATCCGCTGACACTGACCGAATGAGAAAGATTAAATTACATTCTACGGGAAGCCGCGCCGCTCGCGCGTTTCATCTCGTTTCGGTTTGCGTATCACGTGTGCGCGGAGTGGAATGTAACGCATAGGGTAGTCTGCGGCGTGTCTCGGCCCTTATAAACCCATGGATACATTCCGCGGGCCTACTAGAGATTTTTACGATAATGTCGCGGCTAAAATTGTCCACGTCCATTAGTCGCATCGCACAACGTTCACGGGCGACGTAGCTTTTCAGCCCGTCGACCACCGCGTTCGTTTGTTCGATTACGGAATCAGTGAAACGTTTTGTACGTCAAACTACTTACATACGACGCTATTTCGTTCGGGGAAAAAAATACTCAGTGACGAACATGCTGAATAAACAGCGACATTTTAAGAGATGTATCGTTGAGATTCACAGCGCTGTGTTGAAAACTCTATCTTTCCTAGTATTGTGTGATCTCTTAACGTAAACGTGACCCTCTTTAGCATGCAACGCTATCGCGAATATTTCACGGGATAACGCTGAAGCATGTCGGGAACCGATTAACGAACGAGCACGGAACTGCTCTTGTTTCGCGCTAAATCCAGATCAGCTAAAAACACGTTCCGACGCGGATTCGTTAACGTCGGTCGCTCTTCCGATGTACGGAGGAAAAAAAAAAGAGAATCGCTACCGAGCATTTCCATAATCCAAGTTCATCCCCGGCGCCGTCGCATTTTTACGAACGTACCCGACATAAAGTTCCATCTATGCGGGCCTTGTTCGCTTCGCGAAACAAGAAGAGGAAAAGGCGCGATGGGCTGTCACGCGACGGTACACTGGAAAACGAAAGGGTCGCAGCAGAGGCAAAAGTTGCGCGGACATTATCCTTGTCCAGCTAGAAGAGACGATACCAGATGCGAAAGGGATGAAGAGTGAACAGCGAAGGAGGATGTAGATAAACTGGACGATGCGAAAGAGAAAAATGGAATGATATAAGCAAGAAGGGGGAAGTAGAAAAAGGAGAACAGAGTGGATAGAAGTAAAGAGAGATAAAAAGGGTACGAATGGAAGATAAAAAGAAAGCAAGCACGATGCAAAGAAGGAGGAAGAGGGATAGGAAGAGAGAAAGGGAGAGAGAGTGAGGAGTGTTCAGAGTCTCGGTATTTCACCATGAAACCATGTAACTTCCGACGGAATGTACAGTGGCAATGGTCGCGTGTATATATCACTTCTACCCTTAACCACCGACCACCCTCTACGAGTATACGGCGTCAGCGACGTTCGTAGAGGCGTTCGCTGACCGTGACGCATTTTACGCTACGTGCTCGCTGTCGCGCTGACTGAAATATGTGACTGAAAACACGCGACACATTCGAAATTGCTGTCTTCGGCATGCGGCCGAGTCTCTCGGTCGAGTCTCTATCGAGTGGGAGACATTGAGACATGTCACTGCATTGTTGCTCAAACTGAAGCTAAAGGCAGAGTCTCGAGAGATTTATTCGATCATCAGAAAACATTTGTGAAATCGCGACGTACCGATGCACAGAATTCAATGTAAACAATACTTTATTTTCGCAACAATTTAAAAGACAACATCCTGCTATCGGACGTTTTCACGACGGATTAGGGAGGAAAGACTGGGTGAGATGGCGCTCGGCGAGCTTTTCTTGGTAACAGGATCATTTCTCAATTGCCTCTACTCGCACGCGGATGCTCGCAAGCGGATTGAAAAATGAAAGACGACCGAAACAAGGAGCATGGGCTTCAAGGTTTTCTCGATGGTGTCGAAAGAATCACAGGACTCTATTTTTTCTTTCTCTTTCTTTTCTTTTTCTTTGTCCATCCTGTCTGTCCATCACAGGTCCGATCTCTTCGAGGATGGCTGAATAATAGAACAGAGTTGTCGTAGCTCGAGGCTGGCCAACCTGTATTCCCGCATCCTAGTAGACTAGTCGGGAATAGTTGTGAATAACGATGCTCGAGAGAGCGCCGGCCCCTTGTCGGTGCTGGTGCTCGAAGTACCAGAGCCATCAACCCAACCCTACCATTGTCCCCTTTTTCGCTCGCTGCAGAAGAGAGCAGCATATACAGTTGTGTATGTATTGACCATACTTTCTATATAATAAAATACGTGTCGCCACCGCCTTCTCATACCAGACACATGCAGAAGACAACGGGAAGAAGAAGAGGAGAGAAGAAGTGCTATCGTCTCTTGTTTCTCCATCCCTTCTAAACACGACGTGACGTGAAAGGCGAAGAGAACGGGGTATCGAGTTTGAGCGCCAATCGATGGCGAGGCTTCAATCGCCGACTGACGTAAACAGATATTTTTTCGCATCTCGTTCAATTACATGTTCAGACAATTGCATTTTAATTTTAATTCAGATATAACAATGAAACCGTTAAGTAGAAAAATCGAATCACTATTTTTGTCATTCTGAAAAAGGTTTTGTGAAAACAAATGCACAAAATTTCGGCCATTTTATTTTAACAAAATTATCGCGCGTGTATGAGAGGGGGGAGAGAGAGAGAGAGAAATTTGTCCGCGTGTGCTAACATATTGTCATTTCCGAAAAATATCTACGTAAAATTTTTTATCGCTCGCTTTATGGACTAATAAAATAACATGCTCATGAAAGTATACGTAAATTGTTCACTTTTCAATTAAACGGATAAATTGAAACACTATCGCTGTCGAGGGAATCCCTCATTTTTCCACTTTTTCCTTAATTAATATTCACCAGCGTGTCTTGATTAAAATAAATCGTCAATTTTGATAGTATCGCCGGCGTAAAAAAATCAATTTTATCACGATTTACATGCAGACGCAATGCAGAGATATTCGTCGATAAATCAAAATTATCGATGATGCATCATAACGTGCGACACAGTTCATATCGGCTGCATTGAAACGAAAGTTACAATGAAAGGAAAGTTGGTATCATAATGTAATTGTTGAATATTGCAAGAAAGTTAACGGAAGCTCGAAATTGAAATATAATTCACGTCTCCAATTTTATACATATGTGTCATTTATTTGTTTTTGGAAGTGCAAAATCGGATTTCGATATCTTGTTTTACGATCTATCCAACCCGTATACTTTTGGTGTAGTCTACCGACGTCTAATTCTACGGGACAACATCCAATGTGTTAAGCCAGCAGAACAGACAGAGGAGTAGAATTTGGAAACAGTTACATCAAGATAAACCGAGCTAAAGCGGTGCAATTAGAGCGCGAGAAGGGCAAAGCCGAGACGGGTGGTGGGCCGCTTGACACTACATGTTTGGCCGCGGAAGACAAAGCAGAAACCATTCGGGGCGCTGGCCACCCCCGCGGGAGTTGACGAGCAAATGGGGAGAGGGCTGGAAAACTTAACAATGCCCGGAGGTCGCGTCACGACGGAGGAAGGCCAAAAGCAGAATTTCGCGAAGGGAAGAGGCGAGAGAAAAAGAGTTGATCCGGCTGGGAAAGACGAAATGTTACTAAAAGTGTCATTCCTCATTCTCACCTTGACACTATTTAATGGTTTTTACCTGTATAGGTCCTACAATAAATTCTATGCGATCAGCTGGTTACAAGCGTCATGATGAAACGATAAATTTTAATTGTTCGTCATAAAGACTGTCAAAGCAACATTTTTAAAATTCTTTTTTTCACAACTTTTGTTCGTGATCCTTCTTCATTTATCTCGAATTAATAGTAGTATCCGTTAAAGAAAAATGAGTTTATCGGGATTATCTCGTACAAATTCCTCGATTAGGAAGAATCAATCTGGAGAAGAAATGCATATCGAACGCGTGCGAGAAGAAGCGTCTAGTTCTTTCGCGACAGCCTGGGCCACGCCGATTCGCGTCGAGGAAACACACGGGCACTCGGCCAACGTGCCATTTCGCCCCGAGCACGGAATCCTCTCTCGACACCTACAGAATTATCGCGGCCCGCCTTCCGTTTTACAATTCCCAGGGGATACCCGGTAATACGAGGCGGATACTTATTTTCCGACACGGGCGAACGGACGCGGCTGCGGCGCGACTGGCTTCGTCGTGAAATCCACCGGAGACACCCAGGGGTGCTTTATCGTTCATTCGTTGCATACATATCGAGCATCGCGATCGAGATTTCGGATCGGATACCCTTAATACTCTCACAGGTCCGCGAATGCCGCGGACTGTCCGCCCGTTATCAGCGAATCTTTGCTTTGGAAAAACACATTTACTGCATCTTGTTTAATTAAAAAATATAGTTCTCTGCTGCTGTTTAAATCCTATACCTATTTCATAATTTTTTAGAAAAAGGATTTTATTAATTATTATATTTTTTTAATACGATAAGAATATTAAAATACATAGCGTCACACGATTATAAGCTAGACAAATACCAGTGGCGTAGCCAGGGGGGGGATTAGGGGGATAAATCTCCTCCCGAAATTTTGGAACCAAATATGAAAATATGAAAATGAAAGGTTGAAAGCCGAGAGAGAAATGAAATGGTAAATGCTTTAAGGTCTAAAGAAAATGTCCTAAACGAATATTGTTATCTTATTTAATTTAAAAAGTCATAAGTTGTTCTGTGATTTTAATTTTTTAAAAATCCCCCCCCAAAATAAAATCCTGGCTACGTCCCTGACAAATACTGTCAATGATTGTGAGATATTTTACGAATAAGTGCAATATAAAAATATAGCTGCAAATAATCAAGAATCATGATTTCTTATTCGCAATGCAAATATCTATATCGCAATGCAAATTTTGCGAAATGGCAATTACGTTATGTGAAAGTTCCTCTAAGAAAATTCTCATTTGTCACAAAAAACATACTTTAACAGTGATAATAGCCATCGAGTCTACGATGATCTCGCACGTACGACGACGAGGAGGAGCTGGCCCCTCATCGCAATACATGATTTCTCCGATTTCTCCAGAACTCCCTCGTGAAGCATTCCGAACTTCCCGAAACTTCAAGATGTGATATATCGAGGAGCCGAGAAAAATTCTATTCCCAACGGACGAAAACTCGATGCAGCCACGTGTTTTCTTCGCGTGGAAGATCCCATCGTGGGCTGTGAACGCTCCGCGAGGAAGTCGACACAAAATCTCGATGGAAACTTTCGAAAAGCTTCCGCCCGCCTCCTCGACATTACTTCCGCCTCCGCCTCGTCGTCATCCAAAATCCGTTTCCTAAATCTCGTACCTAGCCGAAGCTACTTCCACCGTAAAATCACGCTCGCGTAAAACGGGCAATAAAGGAAGAGATGAGAATACACGCGCGCGCGCGCGCTTTCCCATGAAAAACGGAAAAGAATTAACGAACCGAGAAGCACTTAAATCTACCGGGCACGACGATGAAATGCTAGAAAAATTATCGATACAAAGTATTTCGGAGGAAACTCACAAAGTAGTTGAGTTTCTTTCGCATTAATTGCGATGATAGCCAACTTATTTATAGATTACATTTTACATCTAAGGCATTTGCTTTTCTTAATCCGAAAAAGTAGAGAGAACAATATTTAATTTTTCGCTCGAAACCGAGCGAAAATGGATAGAAAATAAGATATTCGGAAAACGAATATTAAACCAACTTGTATATTTTAATTATTATCGACATGCCCCTACCGCATTATATTTTACATCTCCAGAGAACGTATCTTAATACTTCCGCAACCGCTGACGTAATTTTATGTCATTCTATATTCATAGGGACGCAAATGACTATGATTTATATTTATGATTATATACAATACTTATCTAATAATAAATTAATTTCAAATTCCTAAAAAAAAGAGAGTTTAAATGGAATTTAAAAAAAAGAGATAAAATTTAACAAAGAAATATACAAAAAAGAGATATTAAAAAGGAGATATAGATATATAAAAGAGATATTAAATTTTATTTTTATATAAAAATATTCTATTATTCTTTTAACAAATATATTTAATAAATTTTAAAATATTACCATATTTATAAATTTGAAATTTTTTAAATTTAAATTTGTAACGTGAAAATTTCTTTCAATTTCAAACAACAAGTTATAAGCAGTTACAATGTTATAAAGCAAATTTTTCATTTTTGTTCGATTTTAATGCCAGTACCTTGCGGTTCCCAGCTTTAAGTCGCGTGCTAGAATCGCCGGCTGCGAAAGTATTAACAAAATATGTCAGTGACCAATGAAAGCGAGGCGAAGAGCCGCAGCCATCGAGAATCAAGCCTTTCGAAAGAATTGACTTGCGGAAGGGGGTAAAACCGACGGCATAATAGCGATTTCCATCAGGAGACGTTTAAAGTACTGTGCAAAGACGTCGGCGCTACTACCACTATCGGAGATCGGAGGCAGCCCTTGTGGGGAACAAGGGGATGAATAGAAGCTTCGAGGGCGATAAAGATAGCGAATGCGAGACAGACGGAGACAGGAAGCGAGAGAGAAAAAAAAAGAGAAAGAGAGAGAAACAGACGAGAGAAGAGAGAAAGAAGCGACGGCAGAAACGCATCCGACGTTCGACTTATTCAAATGAGCCGATAGATTGAGCCACGAAGGTGCCATTTGTTTCTTTCTCGAAAGCTTCTCGTACACCCCCAACCCGATTTTGTCGCCAAGACTATTTCTCTTTCTCCCGTTGCCACGTAGTATCTCGAACGGATTTCATACCGCAATTGTTAACGTTAAAATACGGTTTTAAATAAATTTGATTCCTAATTTGATAACATATTATCATAATATCGTTAAATCACGTTTACTTCATAGTATAGATAAATATTTAATAATATAATAATATTTAATGATATCATAATTTTAATACGTTACTTCGTATTAAAATGCAATGAAAATAACGTAATGATGGAAATTTAACTATGCGAGATATAAGAAATGAACCGAGAAACTAAGATTCCGCTTGAATACACACACATACACTTTCGTGAATGCATCCGTGACGCTGACCAGTCAGGATAATGGTCGACCGCGAAGAAGCGAGCAATTCTCATCGTTAACGAGTGCGGGTCACGAGAGTGAAAATAAAAATCGTCGGAAGAAAAATGGCCGAATGAGAGAAGAAATAGATGCGTGTTGAATATCTATTATGGATAAAATATTGCATGCAAGAAAAAAGGAATTACTTTTTTAAATATAAAAGAAAATATTTAAATCTCCATTTTCTAGCAATTACGCTAAGATAAAATTTTAATTTGCTAAAGTATGTCTTATATATATAAAAATATATCGAGAAAAACTTTTTCGTATATCTTATTATATATGTATATAAAAATTTAATATTTAATTTAAATTATAGCGCAATTTTAAATTAATTACAAAAGTTTCGAAATGTGGATCGTGATTCCATTCCATATATAAATAGTTTCTTATGTTTTATGTATTTCCTCGTCCATAATACATTTAACGTCTACGTAAATCAAATTAATGTAGCAAAAAAGAAAATATATTATACAATATTTAGAAATTTCAATAAAAGAGAAATGGTATATAATATATATAAATATAAATATATTACCAAGAAAGGACCAAAACCCATAGTCGAAAAATGTCGCGATTCGCGATATATTAATTTAAATTAAATATTGGCCAGTTAATCGAAACAAATCTCTTCTGTGGTTAAATATATTACATTCGTACTAAATCATTGCAATTTATGACAGCGATTACAATTATAATGGCGACATGCATAATGAAGATGTAAAAGGTTAGACCAAAGGACCAGAGAGATAGAGAGGACAGAGAGGGAAAAAAGCGGTGCAATGGGCCGATGGGGCATTCCTTCCGATTTTCCAGGTCATTTCCCCGCATCCGTTGCAATAGAAAATTCCCTCCGCCCGTGATACGGCGAAGAGAGAAGGAAGAATCAGTCGACCGGACTCGAATCGGTGCGTCCGCAGTAACGTGCGAGAATCGCAAGCGCGAACTCTCTCCGTCGGTCGTTCTGCACGTGTTACTTCCTCTTTTTCTTCCATCCATCCGGTCGTTCGGTGCACCTACCTTCCACCTTCTTATTTGCTCCTTTTCTCTTTCCCGCAGTTTCTCACTTTCGAGTCTGTCGAGTAGCAACGTGAAAATCAGCACGAAGAAAAAGAGAGAAAGAGAGAGAAAGAGCGAGAATGCTCTATTCCTCGAAACCCTCTTTTATATTTCCGTTCGATTGACGCTGAACCGTAACGAGCGCCGCCAGCTAAAAACACGATCGCGCGTAATCGGCGCCCTTATGTGATTTTAATCGGGCGGCTACGAGCCGCATCCGGGATTGCGGATCGTCTGTTCGAACGACGTCAGAATCCTCGTAAAAATGTGAATCTTGCCTTGTCATTAAAAATCTGTCGTTACTTGTTTCACTTATATTACACGAAATTATATTTGTTGTTTAAGTAGAACGACCTGTTTCTATTGAACAAGATGTATTCTTTACAGAGATGCTTTCTCTTTTGCTAACATGGTAAATGAAATTATAAAGATCCACTTTTGTTACGTCCATAAGTAGTGTCTTTCTCATTCCCTGGAGGTTCATGTCGATGTCACTCGCGTAAGAGAATATCTACTTGGGGGAAACTTGTGGGTCTTCGGTTGAAACACGACGACTAAAGAAGCGAAGGTAAAGCGCGAACACGGAGAAGAAACCTTGCTTCGATACCGGAAGTGGTCACGATCTATGTCACTATACACACGTTCAGGTGCGCGATGCACCTGGGCATGCAACTAGTAAAAGTAACCTTATATCCCGTCTCAAAGGGAGGGAACAATAAAGACGTTGCATCAAACTCGGCCTTCCTGCTGACCGTGAGAGCGCAATTACGTTCGCCCGTAATGTGCTACTCATAAAATAAAAGCCGTCCCATTGTCTCTTTACCTTCCTCTCCACAGCGTACCAAGATAACGATTTTTTTGAAAGCGATGGCGATTACGCTAACCTTGCTGTAAGTGGCATCTTCCCGGGAATACGCGGTAATTTATAAGAGGACACGGCCTCACGTTCTTACGCATTGCGTTCCCGTCGCACGCGAACCCCTCGGCGAAATTTCGAATTCAGCGCGCGCCATGCGAAGCAATAAATTTCAGCGAACAATCATTCGAGGGGTCGGCTTTTAATGACCCTACCGCGAGCCCGGCTCGTACCCACGATATTGGAGCAACCTGATCGATTAGGTACCGAATGTTTCGTGACTTTTTCCTTCTCTCACGACGCCCCTACGACCTCACGACCGAAGCGATCGATTCATTTTATTATTTGCCCAATCCTCCCAATCCGGCCTAATTCCGCATTTAATAAAATTCTTTTGTCTCAGCTCTATTTATTCGGATTTAATGAAAAGACGCGAATAAACAGGACAATTCTTTGCTCGAGGCTGCTGCGCCGTTTGTCATAAAGAACAAATAACCCTCGCGTCGACAATATCCAGCGGTGATTAAGAGTACATTTAGATAATTTGAATTCTTCTTCTAAATAAAAATTACTTTAGTCTATAAATATATGATAATTAAGAAAACTGTTGGTAGCATGTTGGTGCATATGTTTGTCTCTTTGTACTTGTAAAAAATACATAATGTATTCCTTATACAACACAGAAGTAAGCATTTGATTGAATGTTCATTCATTGCTGCCTGTCCTTTCACTATTCTATGAGTGAATGACAGAGACGAGAGAAGGAATAAGAGACGAAAGACTGAAACAAGTTCGCCACCGAGCCATCTTTCACCATCTTTCGTCCCAGTCCTGTCGCCTCCGCACCCCTGCGCTCCCACACTTTCAGAAATAAGAAGTCGCTTTCCAGCCCGTAAAAGTGAATGCATAAAAGTGCACGTCGCGAATGCATAAAATGGCGAATAAACTCCGTCGTAGAATATTCGTGCTTACTTCTTTCCTCCATTTCCCTTTTCTCTCGCATTCCCTCGTTCTCCCGCTTTCTCAGCTCCGTCTGACGTTGCACATGAGCTCGCACATTCACCTTTCCCCTGCACTTTTACACCCCATCCCTCTCCCTCCAGCCGGGACCGGGCTATATCGCGTACTATATCGCGCGGAATGCGTCTATACTTGAATCTATCGACTTTCACGCGCTTGCCATCCGGACCAATCTTGTACCCCATCCCCGCGGAGACCAGATCGTAACGTTGCGGGGTAAGTGCCAGGAAGCTTGCATACTCTCCGCACCTTTGACAATATCGACTATACTCGACTCCTGAGATTTTCATCGGCGCATCCGCCGATTTTCGAGTGAAGGAACGACGCGATATTGCGAGAACGGCGGGATTTTAAGGAGAGTCCTCGCGAAGAGAAGCGCGTGCATCGTAAAACGAAAGATCATTGTCGTTTCTATGAGAAAATTGCGCATACGAAAAGTCGGTTCTAAAGAAAGGACCTGGATTCAATAGAAAATAAGAGACTTATCGTCGAATCCTATCGTCATTACTTGTCTCGCGCCTCTTTTCAACATTGAGACACCGACGCCAACAAAGAGCTGCAAGTGAGTCGCGTGTGGAGCTCGATGCACTTTGTTCGAAAAAGAGTCCTCGCTGTATTTTTCCTACCCGCGCGAAAGGCACGAGGCGTGCCAGGAATATAGGCATACACTTTGTACGCTAGCGCTATATATGTCTAGAGCGCGTATATATAAGATTGCGCTCGTATATCATGCGAGATCAAGGTAGCCGGATATATTCGCACTTTTTGCATTATCCTTCAATAACTCGAAAAATCTATTCCCTCGTGCGACAAGTTCCCGCTCTTTCCTTTCAGTCAATCGCGAATGTATCAGCCTCCTTTAGATGGCTGGATGTGCGATATTGCTGCATCACTGACAGCAAGTCACACGACGCCAGGTTTCGTTCCTCTTAACCGCAGTTTATCGGCGCTTAAAGCAGCGCGAAGACACGCTCGTCCCTTGAAAGAGAAAGGGGAATGAATGCCATGAAAAGCGAAAAGTATAGTTAAGCACAATGGGAAGACGATGCAGCGTGGAAGATGCGGTGAAGGGGATGCAGCGAGTTTTGTCCGTGTTCGTACTTTATATACCGGCTCACGCGTACAAACAGTCAGCATACCACTCTCTGTGCGCTGGCTGCATGTCGCCGACGCGGAAAGACGTTGCGGGCAAAGTGAGAATGTAAATCAGACGACGTCGCGAGACGGAGTTACATGACTCAAGCAGTACCGGGAACACCGTCTTTAACACACCGCAACGCAGACAGACATTTCGTCGACAGCACAGTTCAAAATTTCTTTCCGTTTATCTTGCGATAAAGCTTCGCGATATTCCCTAGACATCCGTTCTCGGATATTCCGTGTGTGCGAGCATACACACGCATACACATCCGCGATTTGAAAAAGATTTCGCATGACAGTATTGAATGATGTGTCCTGCAACAATATTATTCGATAATGTACCATGAGGGAGAGGAGTGGGAGAGGTAAATCCGTTTGATTGATATAAAATTTGCATTGAAATACACACATAGGTACGTCTCGCCACGAGGTTATTGTAGGGTGAAAATGGCGCGTCGGGCGATTCGTTCGGTCATGGACCCGCGATCGAATCTCGCCAACGTCACACGGCGATCGGAAACGCGATTGAAAATATTTACGAGGATGTGGGTGTCAGGGCGCATCATCGCGCGAAAGGATCGTCCGTTTCCCGCGGCATTCGAGACAGGTATATCCGTTCCGAAAGCCTTTTGCGTCTGACCGGGTTCGATTGATCGTTCTACCTCCGGCTGGTATATATTCGAACACACAATGCGGCTCGACTTTAATATATCGCCGATATTACCGGCTTGCGGAAACGCGGCGAGAAGGAGTAACGTGGAAGCGGGACTCGGGAACGAGCACGTGGGGAAAAAAAGGAGAGAGAAAAGAAAAAGGAAAATGAAAACAGAGAAAAATAGAGGAAGTACGTGAAAGGGCCTCTGGAAGTTCACACAGGTTTTGAGAGAAAACGGTACTTCGTAAAATCAACGGATAAAGCGACGATATAATAATATCGACGAGCGGCCGGCTTTTTGGAGCTCCCAATTTCGTTAACTGGCTCGCTCCGCCAGTGAATTGCAAACTGTCGTTAAGCGACATCGGCTGGTTGCTTATATCATTCATGTACTCGTTACGCAATGTGTGACACGCGAAAAATCATTTTCAATCGCTGAAAAGGTGAGCGGAGCGCGCTACAAAATGTAAATAACCAATTAAACGGCGTAGCTGCATTTAAATGAAGTCGGGGCATGCAAAGCTTGGCCGAGGGGCCAGCTTAGGGATTACTCGTCTTTAAATTATTTTCCGTAACGATTCCCCGTCTCTCCCGGTAATCGCAAGCCGGCTGCAGCGTGCTGAATAAATAAGATGCTCGGTGCAGCTTTAGCGAGGAGAGAAAACTGCGCCTTCAAAGAAAAGTTATCTCGTCGGACGACGGACGATGGTGATAACATACGGATCACTGCGCGCGTTGAAACGAGATAAATCGCTCGCGGATTTCTTTTCAAGCTTTAGTTGTTTCTATATAAAGACCAAAAAAAGAATACGATTATCTAACAATATTTTTTTTACCGGTCATTCATTGCGCCTGTCCGTATTGCCGAGCGCTCGCAGGTTGATTAATTCCCCGGTGCGGAAAACCATTTTCTCATTCATTTCCGAAACGTCGTCCATCCCTTTTTTTCGCGTCCTGTGCGTCTACTCAGGCGCAAAGAACCCTTCGCCGCGACGCGGGGTTGATTTCAATTAAGCACGCTAACTCCACCGAGACACCCTTTTTTCCCCCAGCCGCCGTGTCGCCGATGCTTGCATTTAGTGCGCTGAAAGAAGTCTACTTGTGGCGATGTCGGCGCAAAAATTTTATCCCGCTTATTTTGCCCGCCGACGGGAACATAGGACGTGGACGTAGGGCAACGAGATGATGAAATGCCGGCAACGCCACACTTCATCGAGAGACATTAATAGATGACCAACAAAATACAATTTAAAATTTAAATCGTCATGTCTCTCTCTCTGAATCACGAATATACAGCGGATACATATATATATCTTATGGAATATATTGCTAGTAGATAAGTTTCGGTTTGACAATCGGATCGGCGTCCACCGTGACTCCATACCCGCGTCGTCAACAAGCGGATACCAATGCCAATCTTCAGCGGAAGCCGCGCGGTCCAACGATGTCGTACAAACGTCTAGGTAAACACATACAAACACGTACGTATTCATTGCGGGACGTAAAGACGGAGAAGATGTCTCCAGGCGGAAGGAAGGTCTCATGCCAATATTATCCTCGAGTCTCGTTGAGAACGAATCTTTCGCGACGTACGCGCTTCGTTCTGCTGGAAAAATATTTATTCGACCGCGATGGAAAGGGAGAAGTCTCCCTATACTTGCGCGGCCCGTGTTCCGCTCTTTTGGGTCTCACCAGCAACGAGAAGTCTCAATCCGCTTGAAGCAGCGAATGAACACGAGCTCGGGAGTCCGAGAGCGATGATAGGAATGAGGTGAAACGTACGTCCCGACACCGAGTCTGGTTTCGAGCGTTTTTTGCGAGCGAATTGCGCGACTGATATCGCGGAGAAGAATGTATTCGCGAGCGCATGTGTATATGCAATCCTCGTCCGCTTGCACATATATCGCAGATGCACGTAACGCACACATGCACACACATACACGCGCGAACGCGTAATTCCAATATCATAGGCGCCGAGACTGCGTTCGAATGTTTCGGGAGTACGTGGTGTCCCCATAATATGTTTCCCTATAATGCAGTTTCAGATACTTCCAGTGCTCTTTTTGCGTAGAATCAGGACGAAACGACAACGTTGGGAATTTTTTCTTCGTTATTAATTTTTTCCTTCGCAGGAGATCCTAGTGGCTTCTAAGGAAGCATTTGCAAAGTGATCATTAAGATTTAAATTCGATCTATATAAAAACCTATTCCACGTTGCTCATTAGATGAATCAATTTTCCGTTTTAGTGAAATATTTTAACGTTACGTTTAATTGGAAAATTTTCGAATGAAACACGTGGCGCCTATGTCCGACACAAAGTTCCATTTCGCGTAGTTGGCGGAGGACGAAATAAATCGGCAGGCTGCGGCCACGGTCGATTTGATTTCGATCCTGGAACGGGCGAGAGCACAGCCGAGGCTTGCGTTAATTACCAGCAATTTCGGTGTTTCGCCGCTCTTTAAACACTGCCTTGGGAATTAAGCGCGGTGCTATATTGTCGATAGGGAGAGAATGAGCAGCAAGCGAGAGAGAAAGAGTGGGAGAGAGAGAGGGGGGAAAGGTTGGAGAGAAGGAATAGAGACGCTCGTTTCTTGCAGCCGCGTTTACAATTTATAATCCTATTACAGGATTTAGGATACTCACCGGTGCGCGTCACTCCAAGTCGACGAAGCGAAAGCCCCTCTCAAAAGGTATCCGGGCTCTTAAACACAGAAAGAAAAGGAACTTGAGTACGTCGTAAGTAAGGCGACCGCTCGATCGTTAATTATGGCCACGTTAATTATGCGACTTGTAATTATGATACTGCGGCTTAAATAATGATTCTTAGGATTGAGAGAGAGCATATTATACTAAAGCATATTTATATATGTTTTATATTCATAAAAAACAATACACACAAACACACACACAGAATTTGACTATATTAATAAATTTGATATCGGAATCTCTTTATATTTATGACGTGTATAGCTATAATCGATTATGTTTGAAAAAAGATTGAAATTAGATATATGAAAAATATTCTTTATCACAATAACGATATTAGTTACAGTATCGTAGTATAATCGAAAGCAATATCAATACCAGATATTTCCAGGAAGTACATCATTAATGGCCTTACTTGCGCCAGAAGAGAATGGCAGCGCGTTAATTGATTTTTCATTCGACAAAGCCACCAGCAGCTCTTCAACGTCCCGTAAACGGAAGATGAACAGATCGCGATGGAAATCCTCGTGAAAACAGTCGGCGCATCCGGCAACTGGCGGATCCGAAATCCTCTCAGCGGAAATCTTTCTCCGCTGGAATATTTAGCGATCGAGCGAATCGCAACGGATGCAACGAGAATGCACGAGGAAAATCGTCTTCCGTCGGGCGGGAATTTAAAAGTTTCTCGGAAAACACTTTAATTTCGCGTGAAATAGCGCCGCTGTTTTCTCAAAACTCGAGGGTCTATTTCACGCGACTGCATCAATGCTCTCTCAATTAAGAGAGACGGTTCTTCTTAATTCGTAAGCAACAGAGGTGTATACAACAGACATCTCATTTCATTCGCGAAAAGCAAAAAGTATCTCGCTACAGGGTTCACGTGAACGATAATTCATGCTCAAACGTAACGCCGTTCGTTTTAACGAAGTCGCGGACGAACCGAAACGCGGAAGTTCCGGCAAAATTAATTTTCTCGCACGACTCTTGTAGTCCCAAAACGGAAATCGCAAGGACCCGGTGCAACTAAACGCGAGGCGCACGTGCAATTCATTTCGCTCATTCATTATAGATTTTAATACCACTCGCGTCGGGATCCCATCATAAATTAAATTCTGACAGACGAAACTCCGACGGCAGTCGAATCTGCGGAATACGATGCGATCCGGCGGAAACGCGGAGAGATCGTAATTTTTGGAGATGAATCCCCTGATTTCCCAAGTATGATATGCCGCGCTTTGTAGTCAATGAGCTAATTTTAATTTTGCTGATTTTAATTTCCCTAATTTCACACAGCGAACTAAATTTTAATGAATTTCATATTAAGCGCGGAGGACACATTTCGAATAAATATTTATAATATTTTCTATGTCGCACAAATCATATGAAGCACGCAAAACGGCACACAGAAATAGCAATATATTCTAACGCACTCTATATTGCAATTATTGCAATAGGATGCGACATATATAGAATTTGTGACATGTAGAGGTGTATAAAAATGGAATTTATTAAAATTGTATTAAACAACGCAATACAGAAAGTGTAATTGCTTTCACGAGGAAATATTACGAACAAGTTTCAAGCATGATTGCAAGAGATGAGTGCGCGAATTGCGGAATGGTAAATATTAGGAATTACGCCAATGCGGATTCACCAACGAGCTCGATGTGCGTTCATGTGACTGTGACGTTCACACACTCTCCGACATCCCAGAACATATCCCAGGAGAGCACGCGAGGAGAGGCCATTAAGTGGCACCAACCAGTTTTCCCGTCGTTTCTTCGCGATACCACCGGCTGGCAATATATTTTCCCTCCCTTTTAATTACACGCATTACTTACGCTCGTTAATTAGCCTCTAGCCGAGGATCAGAAAGTCGGGAGGGTGAGTGCCAGACATCGGATGCAAGCATTTGCGTCGAGTGCTACGCGCCCCGTTTCCCCTTTCCCACCCTCTCGCGAAGAGAAATCTCTCTTCGCTCGATTATAATGTCGATCTCTCACGGTCTTTCTACTAAATTAGAAGAAATTGTAATTTATTTTCAATTGGAGGAATAAAATAATTATCACAATTGTACGTGGAAATAAAATTAAGTAACCGTAAGAGAGAGGAAAATCTATTGACTTCTCAATCAAGTAACTTTATGCAACACAAAATTGGCTTAATCAATTAGTAACTTCTAGCAGCTCATCTATTTTCAACGAATTATATAAAGAGAGTTTTATCAACTCTGATATCGATCGTAGCAAAATTTAGAACGCTGGTTGATTATACTCTAACATGATTATACGCGACACTGGAGCTACACGGAAAGAACGGTTTTGCTGAAATATCTAAAAATTTGGCCAGATACAGATCTGAAAATAATTTTGTTAGACCATCAAAAGTAACTACGTGGGACGCTCAAACATTATGATAATGCTACAAAAAGTTTTGATATTTCAGCAACTATTTTGGGCGTCCTACATAATTATTTTGATGATCCAACAAAATTATTTTTAGATTTGTATCTGGCCAAATTTTTAGATATTTCAACAAAACCATTCTTTCCGTGTAACTCTAAAACCTTCATCGACAAATCTGAATAAATTTAAGTATTTTCGTATGTCATGGAAAAGGAGTTTTATACTTTCAATTTGGAGAGTATCACGAAGGACGATCGGACGGGGGCAGAAACTCAAGTTTCTATATATTTATATATATATAAATATATATATATATGTATAGTACTTTTCCCCCAATTCTTCTATCGTACCCAAGAAAGCCGGCTTCTTTCCCGCTTTAAAACCTGAAGAAGCCGATGCTACCCCTGGAGAAGTAGACGACAACGAGGAGGAAGAAGAATAAGATCGTCGGTAAATCGTCGGCGGAAAATCAGTCCTCGGTGATTTTTATATGGCGACATTTCGCGGTGTATTCTTATGATATGCCAAGCGCTATGTTGAAAGGGAATAAGAGGAAGCCACGTTCTTCTATTTACATCGGAGCTTGCTATTATCCTTTCTTCGCGGTCTCAATTACCGATGCGCCATTGTCGGCTGCTTCTTTCAATTTGCCGAGTGGCACTCCAACATGCTGAATATAGCAAGCTACTTATAAGATGGGAAATGGATATCGACTGAAGACATTTTGAAATCGTGCGATTCACTGTACGTCAAGCGCTTCGATTTGCGCATGCTGCCTCGTGCAATGTGACGTTCGGCGAAACTATAGAATCAAATAAATGGAAGCACCTTCCGTGTGATACCGTATTTCATTCCATTTGCTTCGGCCCACAATGCCATGCTATGACACACAAAGAATTGGCGAACTAATAACGGGCACGTTATTCTCTTTTGAAATATCTTTCGTTGAAGTATCACCTTCATATAGTTCGTGATCTACAGCTCTCTCCTGACGTCGCGACTGTTCATATCGAGAGGATGCTTCATGAAGATACATGCACCGAGCTACCGGAAAATACAGAGTCACGGATCCGTGCTAATAATTTTACAAGTTGGTCGATAAATTTCTGGTAAGGAGGTACGGGACCGTAGCATGAAAATCGTAAGCGTAGAAACGCGGGGATTTGACCGTATATCACAACGCTGCGCTAGGGGAAAAAACTTTACCACCCATTGCTAGGAAATATAGCACCCCACGGTATAGGAAGGATCCTGCAGTGAGCACCGCCCGCTGCTGTCTCATACGTGCATATAACTACTGGTTATATAGTACAAGTGACTACGATAAAATATAAGCAGAGCCGGACTGAGCTATTTCGACATTTCGGACAGAACGAAATATTGTAATATGTCAGTTTCATACTTTATAGACTTTTTTGCGAAAGTGTCACATGTTACGTGTAAAAAGAAAATTTCTCTTTCTAATCTATCATCTGATTGTAAAGCTGGAACCAAACCAAGAGCAAAAAGCGCGAACGAACGTGAATAAATAAATCTTTTTTAACGAGTATAGACGATACTGCGAGTACGAAGTCCAAATGTCGATGAAAACGGAAATTAAAGGAAAAGAATTCAAGCTCGTTTATATTCGTCATAAATGTCCATTCGTGATCGCTGTCGATCATTTGCTAACTGGATCTGAATTCATCCTAAAACAGATTTAATATCACGAAAATTTTATTTAAAATATTTTTCCTTTCAGTGATATTAAGTAGATTCGAATACGTTAAATTATTTTGAAGGATTCGTCGCCATCCCTAATCTTACAATAAAATGCAGCAAAGAATCGTTGCAAATGTCTCTTTGGAGCAGTTACTTCGCGTTTACTCGTGTGACCTATTACACCAGTTACACAAACAAATCGCACTACGCCTTTCAAAGGGGCTCGACGAATATGGAAGTGTGTCATCCGGTCATGACGACAGCTTCGCGTGGCGTACTTTTACCGATGCCTCGTTTCACTTTCGCACGGGGCCTACATCAGGGTCATTCGCGCTGCTCGTCCGCGTTGCGAGTCGAGTTCGCTCGCTTTCTCTCTCCGTGAACTTGAAATCGAATTATACACGCTTACGCAGCCAAGCGGTTACGCAATTCGTCGTAATCCCCGGCGCGTCGATACCTGCCACAGCATGAGGCTGAAGCTACTGGAAGCGCTGACAGCTCTTTGCGAATCAACCTTCGGCGATGCAAACAGACCTTCAAAGATGCAAATAGATCTTCAGCGATGCTTCTCTCTTTATTTCATTTCAAGCGGACTTTATAGCAGAATTTTCATGTGTGTTCTTACTAATATGTACCTATTAATGTTGAATTAAAATATTATAATAAGGAACATCGTCTGATGAAATTTCCGCTGAGAATAAATGGGCACTACAACGTGCAAACAGGCCGCAGATGAAATTTGCACGTAACACAAGCGAATTGTATAATGGGATTGCTCAGCGCAGGAGTTGTACACCGCAAATTAGATCTGCTTGATTTCTGATAACATTTACGAACTCTCGGTTAGTTTATACACGTACACACGCCCCGATTAACGAATTACCTGCCGCGCGTCCCCGTCGCCCTCGAAGGAAATGAAGTCGAAGCGACGCCGGAAAATTGGAGACACAGGAGAGAGGAACGGAACCGGATTTATCGCTTAGGATCTCTGCTCGGGTCTCCGGCAGTAATATCCGACGGTGATTCAACTCGTCTCGAGGGTGTCTTCGGAGTACGGCAATAACAGAATAATCACTATTCCCACGTGCAATAGGTATAGTCATTAAAACGCGACATTAATTATTATTAGTGACGCCCGTGACCAGGAAAAGTCGAGCTTCGCCATCCCACGTCGCGAGAACATAAAGATAGATGATAATTTGCCTTTTAACTGTTTGTTAACTAATCTGTCATTGCCATTTAATTTCGTCGTGGTTTATAGAATTATATACAACGCGCAGTGCTCTCGCGATATTCTCTTCCCGTGTACGCGCACTCCTAATATACACTGAAGAAACAAACACGCTTTGTTCTGCAAAGGCTTTTGCTGTTTTCTGCTCGCTCTATTGTTCTAAGCAACATTCTACAAGTGCCAACGATGTCGTCGTGCCAGCTGCAAAAATGCCGAGCTCCACACGCGCCGGTGATCGCGCTAATTATGAGAACGGGATGAGCGTGCGATGAAAAAAGAAATCCACGGGGCTCCTGGGGAAAGAAAGGGCCGAGGGCCCTGAAAAATTCCCCTTGCCGCGCGTCTGTGAGGAGTACAATGCGCAACGCGCGATTCCCACCGACATCGCGATATCGTGAATTCTCACAGTGCGGCGGAGAGTGCGTTCACTCCGCGCTCGAGGAGTCGTCGACCGTTACTCTTGACACGTGGAATATCCTGTCGCGCACTGTCGATCACGCCTATCGATTATTTACCGGCGCGATCGCTATTGTCCAACTCGTCGCGGGATCGAGATACGTCGTTTCATTGTCTCGCGTATGCCGCAGATAAACCGATTGCGTCTGCAGTTGACATAAACGCGTTTGGCTGCGGTAACTATCCCGCTCGTGTGCACGTTCGGTTTATTAGAAATGATTAGAATCGTTTTTCACTGTTATATGCCGCATGGCATTAACGCTGCGATATTAACTGAATGAGTTTTACCCTCCTCTCTATTGATCAGTGATCTCTATTAGATGATTAAATACTATTACAATAGCGGCCGTACGTTGATATGCTATATGCGTTAATAATACAAATATCTCACAAGGGGTCATCTTATATTGTCTAGGCTGAAATAAAAAGCGACTATTACCAATAGATTAGGAATGTCTCAAAACGAAATTGTGCCAAATATTAATTCCCACCGTGCACCAGGATTCGAGCAATTGGGTTTCAAAAACTGTGCCGTGGTACATTTTGGGGTACTGCTACTGTAGTGACTATAAACAAAACTATGTATACATGACTATATACAAAACTTTGTACATGAATAATCCACATGATAACAATGCATTGAGACACGGCCTTATTTTGATTGCAATCATTAGTAGATCGAAATCTAACAGTTTAAAAAACCTAGTTTCAAATATTTAACTTATTACACTGGGACATATCAGGTAACAACTAAAATAAAACCGCGTCTCAATGCATTGTTATCATGTGGATCATTCATATACAAAGTTACTGTATAAATAGTTTTGTTTATAGTCACTGCAGTAGCAGTACCCCAAAATGTACCACTACGGCACAGTTTTTAGAACCCGATTACTTGAATCCTGGCACGGTGGGAACTAATATTTGGCACAATTTCGTTTTGAAACATGCCTAATCTATTGGTAACAGTCGCTTTTTATTTCAGCCTGAACAATGTAAGATGACCCCTTGTCAGATTAAAAAAAACTGAAAGCCTTAATTAGCTTAAAAATTCTTATCTTTCAGAACTTTCACTGTTGCTCTCTGGTGTATAGTCTCATGATAGAATCATTAGAGTTGAAGAAGAGAATAGTGTCGAACGTGTGCTCTTGTTAAGTGCATAAGTATACTCTAGCAGCATAAGATGCGCATATAAGAGCGAGATATAGGAAAAGGGCCGATCCCGTAAGACCGCGCGAAGTAAGCACCGTTCGGCAGACATGTTAATCTCGCCCGTATATATGAACACCAGGGACCGCGTTAGCTTTTACGACCTATTCTTGACTGCGATAATGGCGCTATTTATATGTAGAACTCGGTATTCTCACGACGATGCACGTAACGCAGGACAAATGTGTGCACCTGCCGAAGCGTATCTTCGCAGGGAGGACGCCTTCTAAAAGGCCGCGCGTATACAACGCGACTGAATCCACCGACACAATTGCACAACGGATAACGACTTCTATAAAATACAGAGAGAGAGAGAGAGAGTGAACTTCTGGTAGCGAGAACGAAAAACGTGAAAGAACTGCTTTACGATGCGATAGCATACTCGATAAGGAGCGTAAGTACACCCCAGCGAGATGATTTCTCGTTTTGCTTATAAATCAAGAACGATGCGATCGCGGGCTGCAGGCTAGCGAAAGTTTGGAGTAATCGACCTTCGATCTTTAAAACGGAATTTTACGTATCGTATCTCTGTATTAACATTTATAATCTTCAGAAAAGACGAATCTAATATTTTAATTTTAGTAGCATAATCTTAATAGAAGTTTAATCTGAACATTTTCTCGAAGTGTATTAATAGATACAGATAGATAGAATTACAGTTTCAATGTAGCAATAATTTTTCACGAGATTGCTCGAACGAGTTTCGCAAAAATTCGTTCCTCACGCCACCCGTGACAACAGATTTTTTTTCAGTAGAACGTTAGTCAACGAACGAGATTTATATTCGCGTACCACTGTCATGACTATTACTTTGTAGCCATACATTTCAATAAGCTGGAGATTCTGTAATGGAGATTGACAGTGGCAAACGTGCAATCGCGCCGGTGCTCCGATCGACATAAGCGATTGCAACGCCGTGCACCTCGATGCATTAACTGCAGCTGCTGCAGCATTTCTGCATAGGACGGACTCGAGAGCAGGATATTACATTATGCGCATATGGGTCACATAAATACATCGATCTCATTAGTCGCCGATAACAATCGCCCGGGCCAATTCATCCAATCGCCGTCAATGACAAAATTACTGAGTGAGCACACAACGACATTTAATTATTCAGCGACCTAAATCAAAGTGCTCATGCATTTAATCTGGCTAATTTTCTGAAGCTACGTACTCATTGCATCTTGATATTGAGGGCATATCTTGTAACAGATATAAATAGATCGTATCTGAAAACATGACAAAGTGCCAAGAAAAGAAAAACAGTATTCCTCTGTATACGGCTATTTTTAGATAAGTAATGAAGTACGTTATGAAAATAGCGTATATTTACATAAAATTATTATTTCGTTAAATGACTTTATTTTATAATAACGCTAATAATATAACGATATGGGAAAATTACGTCTATTAACAAATGTGCTATTAATTAATCATTCATGGTGAGAAACGCTAATAAGACTTCGCTCGTTTCACTTATAACGGCTCATTAGCTGATCGGTACTGCACGTCCGGTTACGAAAAAAGTACGGACAGCTACCGATTACCTGAACAGGAAAACTAGCCTATGTCTGATTATCTCGTTAACAATGTCATTGGCAGAAGAACGATACAACGATGCTCGGCTGTATCCCGACGTTCTAATTAAGCTAATGAAAGAAACGTTTGCGAAAGTTTTTGCGGATAACGTTCGGTGAATTACATTTGCACTTGTTTTCTGAACTAGAAAATAACTCACTACGCTTTTACCCATGTGCATTTCGATCACGGACGCAATAGTCTTCAAAAAACTACTTGATTTAATCTGAGAGTTAATTTTTTCTTTGATGAATTAACGATCAATTAATGATCGAAACGTGGGGAAACTTTTACTTTAATATCGTGCGAAATAAAAGCGACGGAAGTCTTATAAGGTCACAGATGTGCAACCATTCGTGACCCTCGCGGAAACTCAAGACCGGCAAGATAGCTAGAGCCGGTCTAACAGCACTTGCTGGAATATCCCGGGACTTCTATCACGGTGGATGGGGCTGAAGTTACTAACTAAACGAGTTTCTCACTAACAAACCCACTGGCACGAAACGATGTCGCTGACAGTCGAGGCTTACAAGGGAATCGGTAGAGAGGTTGCGTTAATATTGTTCAGAAGTTCGCGCTACGTGAGGTATAATGAGGCTGAGTGTAGGAGAGAAAGCGGAAGATAGGGTACGGGGTTATCCAATAAACCGAAACAATAAGTTTGACAACGACTTTAGCACTGAAAATAGATTCCGACGATGGAAGTAATCGAAAGTGCGTGACATTGCAGTGCGATCGAATCATTACTGTTGTATACAACAAAATGCGATAAGCTATTTATAAGAGAAACTTTTTTTTCTTCAACATATAACGTATAACAAAAGATATATTGATATAAACAATTAAATGTGTAATATATATATGTATACAGGGTGTTTCCTAAGTAAGTAGATAAACTTGAAGGGGATATTCCTTGACTTATTTTGAGAAGAAAAGGTCCTATAAACATGTGTCCTAAACTGCTTCGTTTTAAAAATACAGGGTGTCGAAGTTATGCAAAATAAAATGAAAATTTCGAAATTCTAGAGAACGTTTAAAGACATTTTATTTAAATTCGGTATGCGTTCCACATGACATATGTGGTATTAATAACTATTTTCCAGTTCCGATGAAACATTTTTAGATTCACCAGGGGCGTGCGTATGGGTAATCATATTAAATTTTTTAATAAAAGAATGGTTTACCACTGTTTTTTTCCAAGTTAAACAATTTTTTTTAATTCTTTGAAGTAAATACCAAAAATACGCGCCAAAAACGTTTTCCAGAATTTTGAAATTTTTATTTTATTTTGTACAACTTTGACACCCTATATTTTTAAAACCAAGCTGTTCAGGACACATATGTTTATAGGACCTTTTCTTCTTAAAATAAGCCAAGGAATATCCCCTTCAAGTTTGTCTATTTACTTAGGAAACACCCTGTATATACGCATAGTATATTTCAATTTTACATATCTAGTAAGAAAAAATAAGTTGCTCATATACTATAAATGAAAGAACTAGTCAAGAAGAAATTTTGTCTTTTGTAGATTTTTCCATAGACATTTAGTCAAACATTTAATTAAAATCAGGGAGAGAACAATGCTGTAAGACTCGAAATGTTTCATGTAGGATAAAGTAGATATATTGCTTCGAAACATTCACACGCGCCTGAGATAAAAACGGTTCTGAGCAAGAAGGTATCGCGCTTCACCCGTATCCCGAGCTTTCTCGCAACGCAAGGTGCTCATCCTTTTTATCTCCATCCGCAAACGGGCGAACCCCGATTGCGGTAAGGATGCGGCTGCGAAGGACAGGGGACGAAAGGAACGGGAATGAAGGACGGGGATGGCGCACTCGACAACTTGTGGATCGTTTCATTATCCTGAAGTGGTACTCGCGCGCAACTTCTAAAGTTCACCGCACAGAAGTCGGGCCATCCGCCGAGGCGGAATAATCATATCACTCAGCGCGACGGCGAAGAGTCTTTGGCAGCCGCCGAGTCTTGACACGGTCCCGGAGCTTAGCTAGGCATCGCTGGGCGCGCTTCGCGAATCTCGGCGCGAAATTCCTGTCCGCCACCTCTCTATTGTTTTCTCCCCCTCCCCGAAATACGCGCCCGTAAAAGACCTTGTTTAGAGCTCTGCGCGTCGTCATTCAGCGCGGTGCAGTAACTCGGCTGCGTGGTTCGCATACCGCGTTATCTTCCGCGGAACGACAGCGGTTCGACGAAGCGGGTTGCGCGTAATCTTATTTTCCACAGTTTAATTTCCTTTCGAGGCGCGATAACGGCCGTTTCGAGCGCGGCAATTTACACGCGCGCCGTTGCGATCCGCGTGGAATTCGCACGGAGCAACCCCCCCAGCGCCGAATTTCTCATTCCTGCGAACGTGCGCGAGAGTTTTTATTGCATCATGCGTAATGACCGAGGAGCGTGTTTTATTTTCTCCGTCGGTCGTAAAATGCGAAAACGGAAATCACGGAAGATTAAATCCCTTCCACGATATTTAGATCGTTTTAAGCGCTTTCGCCGTGGACGCATTTCTACAATCAGAGATATCCATCTTCTGACTTTCGCGCAAAAGCGATGGCAAATTTGTCGTGCACTCGTGAAGATCGGATGGAATGTAATAAAGTAATGGGTGCGGTGCTGTAGATTTAGAATATGCACCAAGAATTTTCGAATCTTGGAACCATAAAAGTATTTGTCTTTCTCGCAAAAACTGGAGTATGTTTGGTGAACTAAAAGACTTAGTTTTCTACTTAAAAGATCGATTGAACAACGGCCGAATCTACTTAAATATATCTGCAGAAGACAAAATTTCTTCTTGACTAGTCCTTTAAAATTTATCAATCCGATATTTGCTTTTTAATTCTAGCAAAACTATAGATAAAACATGGTTTTTATCTCGCTTCTTTAGTTTATGAATAATTTCGCAGTTACACATTGTTTTTCCCGTCAGATTTGCGAGGCTAAAAAAACACGAGACGACGGCTGAAACTTATTTAAACCGCGAATATCCATGTAGGTGGAACCCGGGTCCCACATTGTACCATTTACGAGCAATCGCGTTCCCCACAAAGTTCCGCCGAGAAACTGAAGGCGGAGGAGGCTCGCAAAAACGGTGAATGCTGAGATGGGTTTGTTCGCGGTGAAAGAGAAAAAGAGGATGAAAAAGAATAAGAAGGCGAGGCAAGAAGATATACTTGCGCGTGGAGAAGCGAGAAGAAGATACAAAGCGCGGAGACGAGGTGCGGTAAGCCAGTAATTAAATTTGCAACTGTTAATCAAGTTCGAGCGAGCGGATCGATGCCAGACGAGAACCACAGCGGTTGCGAAAGAGGGAGCTCGGAGGGTGCGAGGGTGACGGGGAGGGTGCAAGTGAAACACTCGCTGCCGAAAAGAGACGGCAGGACGCGACGGTCAATAAAATCGGACAAACAGACCGATCGAGCGGGAGGAAGCGACACTTGAAGTTTTTGATTGGAGATAACCATGACAATGACCAGGAGAAACAAAAGAGAGAGACACGGAGGAAAGAATCGTTATTTTTCAATCCCGTAATGATTTGTTTCCTGTGTATCTATTGATCTAATCAGTCGGTATGTCCAGCTGTCGTTCTGTCTCTCGTATATAAAAATTGGCACGCATCCGTGACTGCGCGCTGCGTCTCACGGTTTTCGTCTATGATCCTTGCCCTCCATTCTCATATGCACGCCCTGGAGAACAGCGGAAGTACGAGTCATTACGGACGATCAAGGGGGACGCCCGCGCCGTGAGGGCAGAGACTACGACGCTCACGTAGCACCGTCGTCACGATTATTGTCCTTCCCGCGCACGAATTACGCGTGATTTCGTCGATTAATCGACGTGTCGCGTTACGACGCAATCCGGAGCGGAAGAGCGAGCGGAGACGAGTGTCCGTACGCAATCGCAGTCGGGGAGATAAATGACGCGTGTCGGGCTGAGCCCGAGGGTTAAAAAACTAACTGCGTCCGTGAGATCGTTGCACACATCGCCGGTGATCCCGATCATACTCGCCCGAAAACCCGAAAAATAATACGAATTCGTCCGACAGATTGACAGCCCGATTTAAAAAGAGATTGCGAGCACCCGCTAACTATCGGCAAAATCCGATATCAAATTTCCCCGAGAAGCCTATCACGATCGGACTGACACAACACTGGCACGGGGAATTTTTAAACTCCGCTTTAAAAAAAAATTTCGCCATTTCACTAAAAGATAAAGAGATCTGAAAATATCGTCGAGTATAGCGGTTGAGAAAATCAGCCGTTTAAAAACATGCCCGTTTCTAAAATTTGCAACGCACACCGCTTGGTGTGCATACGAGTGCTCAGTTGGACGGTGGGCTCTAATGGGTTAAACGCGACCGAACTGGCAAAGCGAAATAGCCGATGGAAGTGACCAGGAGTCACGAAGTGCTCAAGCGGCTCGCTCGCGTTAACGTTCGTTCGCTAACCCGCTTGAATTTTTGTCCAACCAACATGGTCGAGGACCATGTGCGAGCCACGAGAATGCGGTATCCGAGCGTGCGTTTATCCGAGACGTGCACGAGCATGTTCGGAAGGCGGTCCGTGTGGGCCAATATACCGGTTCCGGCCACAAACGGACTAAATATTTGCGCCGCATTAATTGCAACGACCAGCGCCCGATACTTGGCTAATTGATATTTGCGGAGCGGTCAGCGTGCGGTAATTCCACCGGCATGCCGCTAATTAAAATATGACGCGATAGCCCCGCGCGAGATCGCGCTTGTAAATACGACCCGGGGCAACATGCGTCGATACACGATACACGTCGCGTCGCCGACGTCGTCGTCGTCGTCGTCGTCGTCCTCGTAGTCAATGCATCGAATATCCGGCTGCATGCATGCCGCGCGTTACAACGCGACGCGAGGATGATGCCGGTCGTTTTCCGCGCTGCGGAAATCGATCGGCGCCGACGGTGCGGCGACGGGAAATATCAACTGACTTTGTGATTCGTCGATAACTCGCGCGCTGTCGTGTTGGCCGCGTGGTGTGCCAATCAACGATTTACAGGGGTTTTCCACATCCCGGAAATAACCCGCAAATCTCTGATTGGCACCTCAATCGAGTAAATCAGGCGACGGTCGGATGGTCGGCGATTGTTACAAACGCAGATATTCGACAACGACCGGTTATTGCGGTCGAACGGTCGTCGACGTTGTAATGAGATATTTGCAGGCACCTCGGAGCTAAACGAAGTTAACGGATTACCGTTTGCGCTGCAGCTGCACTGTTTGAGCGAATCAAAGATTTAAAAAAGTGATCGAGCGACACGAACGACGCGCGATTGTCAAACCACTATTTACGCGATGGACGTTAATTTAAATGCAACAGCCGCGCTGCCTTTACAACGACGATTATCGCGAGCGTTTTATTGACAGCAACGCGATAAACGCCTTAATCGAACGATAATCGAACCATCTGTAATTAGATATTGTAATAACCAATAATGTTGCTTTACGTATAATGCGTAATAGTGTTATAAACAAATATGTATGTTTGCTGGTTTACTCGAGTGCGGAATAGATATATTATATACATGCTCATGGCGCATTGAACGTGATTAATATACGAGCGAGTAATATAAATTTAATGATACTGAAAATACTCGCCATCTCGCGTTTCGCGATAATGCAACATGCAACATAATACATGCAACATGCGCATAATAATTATGTGCGCTTCGCTCGATACGCTTTCCAAACTGCGATATACGAGCTAAAGCTTTTTTTTTGGACCCGTGGAATGAAACAGCATTTCCTCTGTAGCATTATTCGCTTCGACGATATATGATGAACTCCACTTTTTCAGAAACTATTGGTGTCGACGTGTGCCCTTTGCACCTGTCATGTCGCACAATTTTGCAACTGTAAAGCATTTTTAACCCGCGATATATTTTCTACCGGGGAATTGCTGCTCATGCAGGTCATACATTTATAGTAAAGTATCGATGTGCTGAGTGTATTAGCAGCGTCATATTACGAGATTAACAAGTTCAACGATCACGGATAAAAATAAAAATCTCATTTGAATACTTTACTACAATTTGAAGATTATCAAAACCAAACCAGCTTCGTTTATCGGACTTCGTAAACCTTCATTGCTTTATCGTTCCATTGCGAACTCATAAAAAGGTACAAATAATTTGTGAAGAGATAGGGCTAATGAGAGTGCGGCGCGGTAATTTGTGCGCAAACTAATAACTATTTAAACAATAGAATATGTTTATTTACATGTTTCAATAACGAACGTTTCGGCTCTAGTTCGAGCCATCTTCAGCGATGAAAATTTATGGTCACACGCCAACAGAGGGATTAAGGAGTCACTTCAAGATTTCCAAGTCTAAAGTTCTGATCTCTCATGGATGATCTTTGTATAACTGAATTAGAGATAACTATTAGTCCTCAAAATCAATCATCTCAAGGGCATGAGGCCAAATTAATAGTTCATAGATAATAAGATCATAAAGAAGTGTTAATCCCGTTGCTTAATCTTCAAGCTTTCTGCATTACGATCGAAAGTTGGCGACTGTAGGTCTGGTCCCTGCTCCTCGAAATATCGGTCCGAAATGTCGTCTTTAGCGCACGTTGACGACGATGGCGAACCGCCTTTGTTGGATCGGCACGTGCGGGCTGGCAAACGCTGGCAAAGCAAATTGCCGGGGGTTTGTGGCACTCCCGACCGCGCAAGCTGCTCCGCAAACCAAAGGATACTTCCGGCGCGAACGAGAAAGCAACGTCCTGGCGAGCGCGTATGCTTGAGGAGTGAGCAGCTTTCAAGACGTGGTCGTCGAAATTTGGGAGAGCAACGAAGGCTACCACGAAGTAAATGGCTGGAAAGGAACCGCAATCATGATTTGTGAGTCTTTTATTTCATTCATCGATTGTAATGATCTCAATATATTTCCTTTCTATTCAATTTCTCCCTGAATACATCGATGAATAAACCTTTCACTTTATTTCAGGAAACCAGAGAATCGCAATGTCGTACGGCCGTTTCTTAAAAGATTCGATTTATCGTTTCCGAGCGTTGCAGCTCGCAACTGCGACTTGGATATGTACAGTTGCAAGTGCAGCCGGGGTCGCACGCTTCTGCCGGACATGTGAATTTATAACACCTTCGACGCGTTTGCGAACCGTCTGATTCGACATTGAGAAACGAGGATAGGGGGATGGGGAGTTCCACCGACGTTTATTCTTTTTTTTTTACGCCACCGCCGTTCTCCCCGTCTCGCTTGAACGTTCGTCAAGAAATCCCCCGGAAGCGGATTTATGGACTCGTAAATCGCTCTCGATCTTTCGTGGATTAACGTTCGATCTCGCGTCCGTAAGCGTGTACGGACGCGAAATTTTTCTTCCACCGAGCGAGAGACTTGCGAGAGGTAGCACGGTTATCGCTCCTACCACATAAGATAAGAATAAAAATTTTTTTATTGTCCGGCTTAACAGTCCGTGAGAAACGATCGGTGACGAACCTTCGTAACGGAATTGTTCGAATTGAAAACGCCCGACGATTGCAAATCGAGCTGTCTGTCGCAGAGAGTTCTATATACTACAACGGCGTAACATTTATCGAAAAACGATCTGCTGGTTAATTAACGACTGTAGAAGTAACGGGGACAGTGAAGTTGCGAAATATGCGGTAGTACTATCCGCCTATTAACTCGCTTACTCTCCAAGCAACAGAGAAACAAAATTCGTATCTTTTGCAGCATATATTTCCAAGAACATGTCGAGGCCAGGAGATTTTCACGGCTCGGGATTTATAAGGAAATTGATTTCTCTCCAGAATAATCTGCTACGTACGCAGGAAAACTTTCAAATTGTTCCTTAAAGTGCAGAAACCGATTTGACGATAAATCAAGCAACAAAACACCTGCAGAAGTTTGCACAAATATTTTCCCGCCACTGAGGAGAATATATTTTCAACAAATTAATATTTGAGATAATAATAACATCTATAGCAATAATCATTACGTATCTTAAATTATAAATGACACACATTCGTGAAAACAAAATTTTGACGTATAATATAAGCTGCATATTTCATGTACAATTTTACATTTATAAAAATATTACGAATTGAAATGTCTCAACTTTTCTAATAAAAAAGGCATAATTTTTTTCAGAATACGAGCGTCGCATGACGATAATCGTGGTCTATTTTTTTGCTGCTAACGTATTAACGCAATGCAAAATGTACTTTAAATAATTGAGCCATTCGCGATTGTCATATCGTAAAACCTGTGCGCGCTATTACCGAATCGAGCGACACGAATTTCATTAATGCTACGATGTCCATTCGTTCGCGTCATACATAAATCGCGGTTGTAATTATCCGAACTCTATCGTGTTACGCGAATTGCGCGAAAAAAAGTTACGGCCCGCATATTATCGCGGAATCGTCCGTTTTCGCGAATCGTACACCGGCGATCATTATTACACATTTTATTTATAACAATATGTATTTATACACACGGAAAGAACGGTTTTGCTGAAATATTAAAAAATTTGGCCAGATACAGATCTGAAAAATAATTTTGTTGGATCATCAAAATAATTATGTAGGACACTCCAACATAATGATAATGTTGCAAAAAGTTTTGATATTCTAGCAACTATTTTAGGCGTCCTACATAATTATTTTGATGATCCAACAAAATTATTTTTCAGATCTGTATCTGGCCAAATTTTTTAATATTTCAGCAAAACCGTTCTTTCCGTGCAGGTTTACGTTTCGTCGAAGCGACGGCGTTAAATTTGGAATTTACCGTCGCAGCCTCGATACTCGCTGCTGGATCTTCGTAACAGGGGCCTAAGGTTACACGTGCGACGAATGTCCGCAACATTCAAGACACGGAGTATGTAGAGTACCTACAGGTATTTGCTGGCGGTCCTCTCTGAACACCGGTTCACCTTGGACGTGTCTCAGGCTCAGGCGCGCCTCGTGTAAGCCTCGTAGGAGCGTCAGCTTGGTCTTAGGACATAAGGACTATAATTCGATCAGAATGCCAAGGCACGCTGAGTAACGGTAGCCGATCTTGGGAGAAGGGATATTTCAGCAGAATAATTTGATACGCCCTGATGCGATACTTAATAACAGAATATTATATCTCACACGATAGAGAGAGACGCGCGGCGCTACTAAATAATAACACGTTTCCCGTGGAGTCGAATTGGCGTAACTTCAAAGCCGCTCGTATAATTTTTGCGTGATCAAATTGTACGACGGATATATTATGCATTAATACATAACAATTGATATACCGACATGTACTAATAGGATAATGCAACGAAATTACTTTTCTTCCTTATTGTGATATCAATATCCCGCTGGCAATATCGGAGCTTATAATGGAGGAGAGCGAGACTGGTAACGATATATTTCTCAAAGTTCCACAATCTCCTGCGGTTCTACGACCCTCTATCGAACGGTCTGTATATCAAATAATAGGGATTCATAACAAACAATTGAATGAGCGCGGGAATGATAGGCGGTCGAATGTGCGGCATGCGGGCGAGACGTGTCGGGCATCGCCAAACTTTGGAGACCGCTGTCAGAGGCATCGGGACGCGCATTTCCGTGGGTCGGCCGACAAGAGTTATCGCCGTGGAGTGATGAGAATCCAATATACGGCATTGCCGGGGATAAGCCCTACGCTTTCACCAGCTGGGCAAAAAAAAAAGAACAATGGGAACGACGCCTGAAGGGCGCTATGGTAGTAGTACGACAAAAGCGCGCCGCGATGACGCCACAACGAGTGACGCGACCTGTGGAGTTTCCCTCCCTCGTCAGATCGCCGCCAACCACAACCGGCAACCGTCGTCTCCTGGCTTTTCAGCCGAGCGGGACGAGGCGAACGAGGCCGCACGATCCACCCCAGGGAATCCGTCGACGTCGTACAAGCGTGATGTCGATGTCCTCCCGCGACTTTGCTAGCGCGCAAAGCCCGGCATTGTCTCGGAAATTCGCCGTCTTCGCTCGTTGTTGAGAAGGAGAGGCTCGACTTATCTGCGAACGGTTATCTCTCGTTACAAACGAGCAACGGACCGACCGTGGAATTCTATCTCCCTGTAGTGAATTTTCTTCGATATATCATGTTACGATAAACGACAAAAACGTGTATCGATATATCAATAAAATCTAGCTAAAATACAAAATATAGTTCTGTGTCAATATATCGTAGCAATGAATTGGTGAATTCAATGAATGTTTGACATCCAAGACATTCTTTTTTCTTTCGCCACGCTAATGCTCTTGGTAACAACTTGTAACAGTACTGAAGTTAGTTCGGTCCAACTTATCCCCGGATGTCACCGACAAGGCAAGCTTAGGTTGTCCCCCTAACTTCCGCTGTTATCCGACAATGTTGCTTAACACTATGAGCGTTGTCGCAAAATCTAAACTGATCGATACGATACCGGCGTCAGTTGTCGGCCGACGGTTCCTGCGATTTTTGAATACCGGTTTCGGAAGCAGCGCATCCGTTTTGCGACAACAGTCGAGAGCGCGAACCCTCGCTATTCTTGCTCCTGGAAGCTACGTGACAACCTTTCGAGTTTCTTCCATGGTGGTTTCGTGTTCCACGTGCACATAATGTTTCGCCCGGACTTCGCGTTGCAAGTTACTGCAGTTTCGAAGTTCGGAGTCGAGTATAAATCTTGCGCAATCGCGCGAAGTTATATAAAGGTATACGAACTACAGTAACGTCATCGAGCCAACGGGGAAGCCAGCGTTGAAAATCGCTCAACGCCCTCTTAATTACAATAATTAATCCATGTACTTCTCGTACTTCTCCCGACGTTTCGTAAGATACGAATAGAAATTAATGACTAGTGGTTAACGGCCGAGATAGTGGTAAAAAGCAGGCGTTAGGAGAAAGTAAAGAGGCAATTGTGCTTTTAATTCATGGGTCAGACGAGCACGCGCGAAAGTATACCATCGATTTGGCAGCGATTTTGACGGCTAACTCAATCAAGCCGAGAAGAATACGATGTGATAAACGGACCCAAGATCGTAGAACGATAGCCCGGCAAAATTTCACATCGGCAATGATTCTCCGACCGGCGGGAGGTCACGACCGCGCCTTGAGGAAGCGAGCTGATCGTTCGGGAAAGTGAACAAACCGCGTTCCATCCCTACCACCATTGCGGAACCAAGGTTCTCCCTTTGCTCTCTTCCCATCGGCGTGTTCCTACCATCCGTGGTCTCGCAATTCTCTCCAGTCCCCCTACAGCATCATCTCCCGCTTCGACCGTGTCGTCTCTCACCTTTCTACCTGTTTCTCTCCCTTCCTCTAAAAACATCTCGCCCTCCGACTATACGTTGGTACACATCTTCGCTCGCTACAGTGTATCTTAAACCATCTCCTCACCTAGCCTTTCCTTGTCTTCGTCTATACCACTGTCTCTCGATCCAACTTATGTCGGTACCGCTGGAGAACGATCTGACTATGAATCCAAAGGACGGTTTGAGAGGGACCGGTATACCGAGCTCCGTAGAACCAGTAGCCATAGTATGAGTAATCCTGACTGCGTCCTATGTTTACTAACACGGACGAGTTGAAGGAACCGTGAATGGAGCTATGCTTCGAGAGTCCTTCGGATCCGATGCATGCGTTTACTTTAATCTGATCTCATTTTTCATCGCGTCCTCCACACTAAAATTATAGAAATACTCTTAAAAGCTATGAAAAAATTTTAAATAATTATAATTGAAAATTGTATTCCCCTTTTGAATGCCTGAGAGTCGCGGCTGAATGTCGGCCTGAAAACCGCTAGCTTAAATTACAATTCGTCATTAAATGATGACGTTTGAATATGCACACTCTGCCTTTGTTATATGTTTAATCTCGGACATGACTTAATCATCATGCCGCCGAAATGTTTCATTTGACTATGGAATTATTATTGAACGCCTCAGTTATCTCGTGTTAGCACAGCACAATGAATTCGAGATTAGTCGAGAAATACTGGCTCCGCCTCGAAGTCGAGGCTCATATCCAAGTCTGATGTTGGATCTAGCGGAAGATGAGAGAAAGAGAGAGGAGTAAAAGAGGCAAGGTAGACGGGGAAGCGAAGACAGCTCGTTTCGTCAGTTCCTCGTACAGTCAGAACAAACTTTAATCCGTTGATCTCAAGATTAACGAATATATTGTGAGAAAATACTTGACAAATTTATCACAAATAAAATACAGTAAACACAAAATGTACAATGAAATTTTAACAAGAGAAAATTCTTATCACGTGAAAAATGTCCATTATTAAATTAATAATCTAATTATGAATGTTATTATGACTATAACGTATTCCAGAATTAAATTAGAAATTTTGAATCTTATATTGCACATAAAACGAAGAGAGAAAACCACTCGATGGCAGATTAAGCAATGAGTTTTCAGTTTCTCGTCTCGTAATATCGAAAGAAATTATCGTGAAATTATTCTACTTGTTAATTCTATGGTGGACATGTCATTTGTATTCTCTGCCATAATTGTATTCGGCTCAACGACGAAATGTTTGGGTCGCCGGTTGATATCAGCTCTTCTGCGCTCTTGTGTGGACGGCACGAACTCACTTTAATCCATTGATCTCGAGATTAACGGATACCCTGAGGGTCGTCGGTAAATTCCTCTATCAGGGGCGAAAAGGAGCGAGGAATGCAATACCGCAAAGACTGCAATGTTGGCGGGCTAAAGTCATCGCGCTAAAACGGAGAAACGTCGATGAATAATATCGATCGAGGGCATGGTAGACTGATGACTTCATTTACAGAAAAATGCGATTTACTTCGAATAACTAAACTAAATTTTGCATATGGACGTAGCGAATTAATTGGTTCTCTTCTCTTTGACTTTGGAACGTTAAACATCGATCGTTGCTTCCAGTCTATAATTTTAGGTGAGCCGTGATAATCGTTTTAATACACGAACGAAACTTGATTCTCTCTCGGAAATCTCAGAAGTGAGACGCCGTATGCAGTCTTTATGCATTCAGAGGTCAACTACGTGAAAGGAAACTCGCGCGTAATTATCACTTGTCAGATGTACCGCAGGCATTTCATTACCTTGAAAAATCGCGCGCACGAAATACAAGGTTTATGAAATGTCGATTGAACAGGCATTCTGCATGCAAAAAAAAGTACAATCTAATTTTACACGACGAGAGACTTGCTCGCCAGCAAAAGGAAAATCGCTTTCCTGAGCGCGTTGAATGTAAATAATACGCCCGAGGAATGCCGCGAAGTCGTGGATTTATGATTTCAGAGAGGAGACAGGCGGCTTAGACAGTGACGGCGTGTATTATACATCCGCTATATGTAGGACTACCGTACGGTAAGGTAAGGAAAAGGTGGCATCATCCTCTCTCGCGCGGCGGGATGATTTTCACAGAATCGATCCAGATAAAACCACACCCCTTATGCGCCGAAATATGTCCCGACCATACCCGCCCAGGATTGCCACAAAGAAGGCGCGTAAAGGTAAAGGAGGGTTTCCTGAAAGAAGTCCGGGTTTTTAAGCGAGGAGCGCGGAATTCTTGGGATCGGCTGGACAGCCTGATTTTCCCACGGACGTAACGCGTGCGGATCAGCAATGATCTGCCGGTCGAACTTGCACTTTGCTAGGTTCCATTAGCCGTGGCCAGTGATAAATAGATAAACATATCAAGGGTCGGTTGTCCTACCCCACGGTAAATTTGCCTGGCAGTTAAGTCCATTATAGCAAACCAATTACGGTATATTTCCATAGGAAACACGCACCACGATTGACTCCACTGCGCAGCTCCGTTGGTCGGATGGATTTACAGAATGAATAGAGAGATTCAGAATTACAGATTCGATCTGTATGCGATAGAATAGCGTCGATATTTCTTTTATCACATTGTCACATTCAAATTCAATGGTGTCTAAAAAGTCTCGCTGTAACACTTTCATCTTCCGCTCGTTTATTTAACTGAACGCTTAATATCTGGGGAACGTCGAAAGCGTGTCCGTGAATATCATAGTGTCGCTTAAAACTTCAACGACCTCACGAATGACGGTGAGGACGGAGGGTACGCGGTAACGCGTCGTATTGTTAGACGTAAAACGCTTCCATTGAGTTACTGTGGGAACAGGGTCGATTATGCCACTTCGTGAGTTCGTGAGTGTCCTATGAATGAACGTAAGAGCCTGCTATAATTTATGGCCCGATTGATAGCGAAGAAATGCGTTCTGTCGTCACCGCCAGCGAGCAGCCTGACACACATACTAATACGCACACACACAGGAAAAGTATTTCTTTCCACTTACTCCTATCTTAATTACATTGCTGGAGACAACTTGAAATTTAGATTACTACATTTAGATATACGATTTAAGATTGTAAAAACAGAGACTTAAAAAGTCAGTCGTTTATAGTACCAATATTTTAGGATCGCGTCAAATAGAATAAAGATGTTTAATCTACAATATAAATCACCAATAATAAATAATTTTTACATCTCATCGCTTCCTAAACGAATATTTTGACCTGTAATAATTTTAGAATATATAAATGTGCGTGAAACGTATATTCTAACAAAATGAAGAGACGCTTCGACCGAATTGGCAAGTGGCGGAACAAGTTTCGTGGCAGTAACGAAAAGATCTATCCTCGCGAAAACGCTGGATACAGCAAACTTTTGCCGGTTGAACGTTGGAATTCTGTCTCCGCAAATTGCATCCCATTCGGGATTATTTGAAATTCGCGGAAACTTTTACTCCCGGTGTAGTTTCCACGCCGGTGTCGCGCGGGAGTTCAATCAAATCGAACTGGTCTACTTCACGAGTCTTTCTTAGTCTTTTTCGAAGCGTCCTGCTTCGGCATTAGGCTACACGGTTCTCCCCTCGCTCTCTTTTTCCCTTCTTCATCTTATCTTTCTTACTCGCAACCTTTCTTTACCGACGCTTGACACGCCCTAACTCAACCCCGACTACTTATTACGTCTTGCTTCTTTCTTCTCCGTCCACTCTTTGACTTCGGAGCGAAGCAAGCCGGAGGACTCGCGCGCGTATAATCACGCACGAATGAGAGAGGATGATTCGGCCCCGACCGGCTGAATTCCGTGAAATTACTGAAAATCGAGGTCTGTTCACCCCGGGTGAATGGGTGCAATCGCGGAAAAATGTCTAGTCACGTTTACGCGCGCACGTAACGAAGCGACAGCGGAGGGTAGAGAGGGCTGGCCGCCTCTTACGTACGCAGGAAGGTGCTGCGCCTAGGTTGCAGGGAAAGAGATCAAATTATCTGACAAAAAGCTCTTGCCGTCGCAACTAGCGTGATTGCATTGATGCCCTCTGGAAGCTGCGCGGCGAGAGATCGCTCCGAGATCGTTCGTAATCAAGGAATCGAAGCCGATGTAATTGCGAGGGGTCCGATTGAGTGAGAGCGTAAAATAGCGGGATAAATCAGGAATAAGCGTATTTTAGCAAGCACCGACGCGGATATTGAATTCCCGTGCTTCCTCATTTTTCCCCCATGAATTAACGGAATCCCTGACAGATGGTAGCGCGAGACGCGATCTGCGTGCGTTGTTGATAGGTAAGCGCGCGTGCATGCATTCCTCTCGCGTGCTATTCATTAGGTCTGAATATCGTACCAATCCGGGGAAGAGCGCTTCCGTATTACCCTTTTGTAATTGGAAGCCAGGATGCAAGAAATAGCGCACCTGCGAATATTATGGAAATATCACTTACGTAAGAAGCTTTTGAAATATTCTCTTCGTTGACTATGAAGAAACGGAATGAGATGAATAACTCCATTATCCTCAACTTATTGAAAAAAATGAATTTAGCAAACGCTCATTATTATACCGTATATTTTAACCAGGTGTAAACAATAATACGCGCACCTGCACATTGAAAATTAGAATTGTGCAGGATTGCAACAGCGATAGTAGTTGACTATGATCTCAAAGCCAATTTAATTGCGAGTAGCTAATTGAATCGTTAACGTAATCAAACAATTAACGTACGATCTTTTTCAGGCGCTACCGGCGAAAAGCCATAAAAGCATGAACATGGGAAATTCTCCACGGGTTTCAAAACGCATGCATATTCACGAAACATTGCGCGATAACGTTGCGCCATGCATTAGCGGGGATCGTTAATTCCATATTTACTAATTACGTCAGTAGATCGGCGCAGCGACAATTTATATCACCTACAATTAACCGTGAATTATTCGGCCGCGGGTATAATCGGCTTTAGGCCGCGCTAAAATCGGCTATTACCGCGGAATGTTGCACGCCAGCGAAGTGACTAATTACTCACGCAGAAGAGCGCACGCGGAAGGAGCTTAAATTCGACGGCATTCAAGTTCGATCGGCGCGACTCGCGATATATACGTCTCGGCAAATTTAATCGATATTGTCATCGCTGGCGAAAGCACATTTGCTCTTTTAAGATATTAATAGAAATCGTCGTGCTATCGCGCGCCTTTTTGTCGGCTTGTCGAGCATTAATCGTGAAATCAGTCGGGAATATTATCCCGCGTAAGCTCTGTAAAAACGAGCCCCGCCTCGTGTATGACGTGCCCCGAGAACTCGTCGACTGCGCCGCTCGAGATTCCTGTCAAGAGACGACGTTCAAGCACCGATCGGTTGTTCGCGCGCCGTTTAATGCAGGTGCACTGGGACCTGTCCGCGTCCGCGGTGACGAATTGCGCCACTAAAGCTGACTATACCTGCACGATTCCACGCCATTTGCAGGCAGTAAGGGCACCATTGCAGCAGTCAGCGGCAATGCATGGACCCAGCACGAAGTTAGGCTAACAGACCGTACGAGACGCAGAACCGGCTGCCGAAGCGGCCGCGCGAGCGAGCAGGGACAGAGAGGGGAGGGATAACGGAAGGAGGATGAGGACGATGGACGGGAGAGAAACGAGCGAGAGGAGAACGGGACGTTGAGAGCGAGAGCGGAGGAAGGAGGATGGATAGGGCAAGATTCGGAAGATTTCTGTTATTTGACGTAATGATCCTTGCGGAATGCGGCGGGCGCTACCACAAGGGGATATTTCTCTTCGCCAGGGTTCTGCCTGCCCTGCTCCAACATGGGTTCTCCGCCCGTTTTCTCCGGACGTTATTCAGTTCCTTCATTGATCCACAACGATAGGATGCGTGTCATTTAGGACGCTTCTAATTGCGATTTAAATCGCGAATGACAGATCAAACGATATATAGGGCTTGACGCAATAAAGTCCTAACTAACCGGATTAAGAAACTTTTTATTCGCGCCGGCTTTAAAAGAGCCCTATTTCGAGGATGAATGCCGATGCTCTAGGAATATTACTGTCCGATAGAAGCGCAAAGTTGGAGAGAAAAGTGGTAGCGAATGCAAAAATTATGACACTTTAGAACTGCGAAGTTATTTTTCTCGAGACTCGAGAACGTTGCAACTTAGTGGCCATTCTGCGCCCACGATACGTTTCCGCGATAACGTTTCATGGCGAAAACTCCTGACTTCCGTATAGACTGTGCGTTTCGCAATTCCGAAGTCACGGTAAAGTACAGGATACTTGAGAAATTCAGAGCGAATGGAAATTCCCCGCTCAGCGGAGGAACAGCGAGGCGTAAAACAGGGCGGCACCTGAAACACAATTCCCTCCGCGAACAGAATAATCGGTTCGTAGATCTCATTACGTAAAACGTATCACGGTGTTAACAAATTTACGCGGACCTTTTCGCAACGTTCGCGTAACATTGGCCCCTGAGAGATTTCTGAATGAGGTGGCGCGGCGCCCGCGAATCTTTCTACGGCAGGCAAAAGCACACACCGTCGCTACGTACACTCTCCGATGCTGCTCGATAAAAATACTTCACGTAACCAAATTACCCAGCACCCAACCTACCGTCGTTTCCCGATAAACGTGGAGGAAACCCAGTCGAAAATCTATCGCGGGCAAGAGGAAGAGCGAAGGAAAGATGAAGGCGAGAGAACGAAAGAGAGAGAGAGAGAGAGAGATGACGCTATATGGTTCTTCTCAATCGAGAAAAGTGCCTTTCGCGAGGATTTACAAAGAGGATAGGATAGCTTTTTACGTTCGAGAAAAGGCGGATAATATCGGTAGTCTCGAACAGTCGAAATAATAACGAATAATTCTCTCTGGCGTTCGATAACGAAAGAACGGAGGGATGTTCACTGAAGCAAGGAAGAATCCTGCGGAAAGCGATTACTTCCGCGGATCCGTACGTAACTATACGGATAACACGCGTTACACCGTGAAACGTGAACAGAGCGAAAGTGTCCGTGGAAATTCGAAGTTTATCACTGGGGTTAGCGAGAATCCACGGAGTGTGATTAATTCGTCAAAGTAATTTCACGTGGTAGATGCGCCCCGGCGATAACCGCGGCAGACCGACAATGCCGGGTGTCGGCGCGCTCCTGAAAGATCCTCTGGGAATCATCTTCGCGGCACAAAGCGCCATTATCATATACGTGTTCAAGCGCGGCGGTGAAATTTCCTGGATCGCAACGCGCGATGCAACGCGAGGAAACATCGCGCGCGTGACGGCCTTGAGCGCGCGAAGCAAAGCAGATGTCATCTCCCGTGTCGACGCTCGGATGGGTTTAACTGCGTTCCGCGATCGTGCGAAGAAATTTCACCGAATCAAAATGCACGGAAAAAAACGATACCCGCATTTACATTCACAATTTTATAAATCGTTACAGTCTCTCTCTTTCTCGACTTTATCTATTATTTCTTTTTATAAAAGTAGAGATTTTTCACGTAAATAGATCATTCGGAAATACCCGTGGACATAATCGGAAAAGTCTTTTAAGAGATAAACTCTTTAAGAAGAGATAAACCCGCGTGCGCGACAACTGAAGATTTTGAAAAGAGTAACGTGTACAAAGCTTTCATAAAAATCGGAATTTTCGTGTTTGAAAAATTTTGCAACGGATATCATCCCGCGGACAACGTACGTCCTGACACATGCTTGCTTATTCCGCAGGACACAAAGATATCCTTCTACAATAAAATAGGATTAGACTAGAATCCGGAAAGGATTCCTCCATTATCTCCCGTTATTGCCAGCCATGCGTGGCTCGGCTTGGCGCACCACGCTACTGGGTGTCAGGAAAGTTTCGTCGAGAGCGAACGGCGAGGCTTCACGAGGCAGGCGAGTAAGATACGAGAAGGTTAAGACCCGTCGTGCCTCACGAACCTGGCCCAATCACGCAAAGTGCCCTGCTTCCGTATCCCCCACCGTTCGATGCATCACTGTACGTACATCTTAGCTCACGGGAGAACATTGCTCACACATATATACGCGCGCGCACGCACACGCTGGCGCGGACACCATCATTCGCACATACGCTAACATTTGCAAATATGTACACGCGCACACACAATGAGTGCGGCATAAGCGGGCGGGCAGGCCGAGCAGGTATCTCGCTGCAAGCCTCCATTATCGAACGAGAGGGAGCTCTCGAAGCGAGCGAGCGAGCGAGAGAAGATGACGGCGCGGCGGAGGCTGAAAACCATTCTCTGTACCGGCACCACACCGGCCCTTCGGCGAGGAATCAATGCGACCATCCCTCGCAACCCGCCAAAAATCCTCTCCTCCTCGTTCTGCGCTGCTGATCCCCTCTCTCCTACCCCCTGCTGTTCCTCGAAGATACCTCGGGCCATGTGAATACCGAGCTACGTGCACGATGTGAAAAAGAGCCCGAAGAACCGCGCGGTTTACGTACCAACGAATTTCTATTCTGATTCCGTGAATCCAATTTACATCGTGGATCGCTCAAGTAGAAACAACCGGCGAGACAACAGAGCACCGAGCCAGATATCGACCCTGCGGACGCAGCGGTCGATCGTTGTCTACCGGAACAAGAGACGGAAGAAAGATCGCGAGTAACGCGACGCGATTCCGCGTTAACTTCAATCAAAACTCATACTTCCCACTTGCGTACGATTCGAAACCGGTTACCGCGTGATTTGCAAATTCTATCGATGGAATAGGGCGCCCTTACGACGGTTATCTTAACGGTAAAAGACGGTAAGACACTGTAACTAGACACGGTGACTGAAGAATAACGAAAGAATGAGTTAATAATTATCAATAGACAATTAGCTCATAGTTTTGATTCTAATTCTTATATTGTGACTGAGGCCTAGATTCACAAGAACTGATATTTCACTATTAAATAAACTGTATAATGAATAAGAAAAGAAAGCAGATTGGGTAGCAGATTGACGTATTATCTAACCGACAATTAAAGTCAATATATAAATCAACCAACGAGCCATTTTGCTTAAAACGACCATCTGCATGAAAAAATGACTCGTGTCGCCGATTTATTTCTCTACTGGGGATCACGCCAATCTGAATCACAGTGCCATGCGCGAAACATAGGTACATGGTACGGCGAAACTTGCGAATTTACAACATTGATATGGCAATTCTTTCCGCGGCGCCAACCGCAGCAGCATATTTTACTAGAGCAGTCTAAAACGATGCGCTCATATATCCGAATACTTTCCGCAACATACTTTTCCCTGCATCGGCTAAATCTGTCCAAGCTGTGAAAAGCTAATCTTTTCTCTCAGTCCCAACCCCTAATAAACTCCTCCACCCCAATGTCAGGAAAGCGCTGGCTGTAACTAAAATCCGAATTTTTTGTGGCCCTTTTTCAAGCTCAAGCAGCAAATAAAAAAAGTACATATGAAACGAATCCATAAAATAAATCTTTAAAAGTAAAAAAATTGCGGCTAGCTGATACATATGCGTCATATAAATGGCGTATTTTAAAAATCCTATAGCAAATCCTCATATGAATGGCATCGTATCGCAAAGGATCTATACACGATAAAAATATTAATTAAGCAATTTTAACGGAATTTTAAACGTAAAACTGCAGCTTGTATATGCAAGATGTTTCCAGTGAGCATTTAAATAGAAGACCTAAAAAATAAAATGGATCTATTTTTTCAGATATTACAGCTAAATATGAAAACTTATTTTTTTCATGTCATTTGGAATTTTTTCATTCTCATTTTTGTAGAGGATTTCCATTATCTTGCAGGAATATCTCTCACTAACAAAATATCATTATATTCTTTTATTTTAATTTGTAATTTTTACTATATATTTCTCTTATTTAATACACTTTTATAGTATGTAATTCATTTATTTTATAGTAATAATTCATTTATCAAAGATGGTGGATCTAATCTTGGCTTTTGCCAGATTTTCTCGATTTGATTGATCATCCAGCGACTCCGAATTTTCAAGCCGAAGCCGCTGACACCCGTGGCAATAGCGAAAAAACTCCCGCTACAAACGAGGCGAGGTGAATTATCCGGACATCGGGGATAATCATACGTACAGAGGTGGTTTGTACCAGCGGCAAACGACGTTCGGTGAAAATCGGTGTGAAATGATTTCCAGGACCGTTCCGCGACGCGTATAAACCCGGCAATGTACCGGTCGCGAGCAAACGGCGCCACCAGGAATCCAAAATCAGGCGGAACGCACGATCGAAACCTACGTGACTGCAATATGCAAGATCGAGCCGGCTCCTGCGTTATCCGCGGCAATTGAACTGTATGGAAAGTGCTGCGAGAGATCCGCCAAACACGAGCCGCGCATTTTCTGTAAATAATCTTCTGTATCACTCTTCCGCGCGACGTAAAGCGGTGTCTACAATGAGATTTTAAGTCGTAAGACCAATTAACATATCGACCAATCACAGTTGAGCATTCTAAAAGTAAGACCGCAATTTTGATTGTGATTGGTCGATATGTTAAATCTTATACGGAAAAAACGATAAGGTTGCCACAACCACAATAATAGTAATATTTGGTACAGCCACGTCCTGTGGTTGTCACATTCACATTGTTTTGTATAGTGCATCTATATATGTTTGTCTCAACATTCACTATGTTTGCTGTACCAAATGCATATAGTTGCCTTCACATCAATGTGAATGTGACAACCACAGGACGTGGCTGTACCAAATGTTACTATTATTGTGGTTGTGGCAACCTTATTGTTTTTTCCGTGCACGTTTTATCTTCGTGAGAATAATAGTCGTGTC
>NJRP01000030.1:635410-684413 GCA_003063835.1 Aphaenogaster floridana
GTACATATATTTCTTAATCGACATCTCAATTAGGATCGTTTGAAGCTCTTTACACAAATACGCGAATAAACGTCGTTAATGTATCGTACTGTGCCGGAGAAAACAGAGATTTAATTTAACAAGCAAGCTGTATGTCTTTTTTCGGATAAAACTAACGCAGGAACGCACAAAGTGGAATAGTGAAGGAATGAGCTATAAACGGCTGCATGTTATTCTCCGCATGGTCGAACGCATGCAAAATGCCTGAGCCAAGGCTTCTAAAGGCAAGCCACGAATTTCGGTAGCTGATCTCCGGCAGAATAGCACGAAGAGAGGCGGAAAGAGAGAAGCAAGATACATGCACGAGTTTCGTACCTGGTGCAGGTATCTTTGTCGTTTCTGCACGTTGCATGTTTTCGAGAAATGATATGTAAATAACCGAGAAACAGAAGATACAGAAACCTCGTTTGCATCTATATTGATAATCCGTATTTACATTCTGGTTTGAATAACTGAATAATTATATTTGCGCGACTAATAATGATAAATGCTCGATTCGTTGCAAATACTTTTGATCAAAGCGCATTGCTTCCGGTAATGTTACTTTTAATGATAAGAATATGAGCGATGAAGCCAAAGATCCTTATTATTACTGTCGAAACAAATAATTAAAAGACGGAATCACAATGTCATATTAATCTCGCTGGTAAAGGACTGAAAGAGAGGAGAAGAAAGGAGTAGGATAGAGCATGCAAAACCCGGTGATCGTCGTATTATTTGCGAAATTCAAAGAAAGCGCTTTCGATAAGAAAGAGGCAATACCGCTTAAAGGAGACTTTCAGCCTTTGTTTATTGGTTCGTTGACCGAGACAGACGTTGATCATACCCGGAAGTCCCGGGTATAGGTCCACGGCAGGAGGATCTCTCAGCCGGGCGGATGTCGTAAGATGTTAAATGACGCTGAAAATACCGGGAGCATCTCCTGGCTACTTCAAAGACGGTTACTCGACGAGGAAGTAAATCTTGGTGAGGCGAATACACGGAGATGCCGCGGCGGAGGCTCTCTCCCGCTCACCGACGCATCTCGCTTCTACCTTTCTGACGTAGGCGGACAAGCCATCAATAAACATTTCCCATTGATATGCAAATCTCAATGAGAGCACCTTCTCTCGAGAGCCAAGTAACGACCCCTAAAACCAATCCCTTTCCACTCGCCGTCCCCGGTCGGTCAGACCGACCCATAACCGACATGCCTGGCTGATATTCACTTGGGCTCGGTTTATGATCCGCCATGAATTAGAAATTTATCGAAAGGCACAAATTCGGGCGCAATATTAGATGTCATCTCGTATCGATAAATTATGCGTCATTCTTGGATACTTAATCAGGTATAATAATATCCGTAAATTCCACGGCGCGTTTCTTTCTACTTGGCAAAATGCGTCAAAAATCTTTCCTGGACCTCACGTTTTATATTATAAATGTAATATAACACCAATATTATATAGATAATGATAACAATAAGCTCCAGTCACTCTATTTCGTTGTATTAACTTTGAGATATATTCATCTAAATACGAAAAACAGTAGCAGAAATAATCACGAGCAATTAACGCGTATGGCGAGGTTAAGTAATCAAGATAATTTCTATACGTCGGTGGGTAGGTACGGACAGAATTCCGAGATAAAATAGAGGCGATATAGATGGCAAGTTCAGCGTGCAAAGATTAAGGACAGACACCCGCGGCATTCTATTAAGTCCCATTCCAACTGCTCCAACTGTTCGTCTCTGTGTGTTCTCTGGTAGTCGGCCGGCGCAGAAGCTTTCTTAAACTTAGATTACTATGTACTTCGGCGTGAAGTTCATAAACCTTAGCGCCTGTAATCCGACAGCCTTGACGGTAGTCGCGACTGTATTCCGGAATTGGAGACTCCGACGCCGGCAATCAGCGTGACAAAGTTGAAAAGGATCACCTCATCAAGAAGTATTATCGGTCTTGTAATCAACCGCAAGTCGACAAGTTCCTGGGACTTTTTACATTTCCTTCTCTCGCCGTGGCTAATATTGTAACTTTGGTCTTCCTCGCGGCAGTAACGCGGAGCTGAACGAGAGAGGTAGCCATGTCGATACAAGATTTTTCACGAGGACGACGATTACGAACCGTTCTGCGCGAAATTAAAATCTACGGCGAGATTGTACTTCGATTAAAGACGATTGCATTCCTCGTCGTGCAGCGTTTATTCGAGCCTGAGACTTGGATGAAATGAGCGAGCGCGTCGTTTCTCATGCCTCTGTGCAAACATCAGGTCGCCGCACGATATCACTGTAGCGTGACATCGCCGCCGGGCATTCCCGGGCGAACCGGAAGCCGCTCCCGGAAATACGCGTCAAGGACGCTCTTATCGTGCATCCCGGTGCCGGCATTAAGCGTCAAGTCGGGACAGGTGCGCGGGGCGAGGGGTGGGACGCGAGTCGCGGGGAAACCGAGGCGAGAGGCGCCTTCCTCACCTGTCGCGCGCGGCTTTCTAACGAATATGCACCCTCCGCCAATTTTCGTCCGTTCCCTCGTGCCGTCGTCGAGGTGAGGCAAACGCCGTGAGTAGTCGAGTACAATGAGTTACCCGGAGCTGCACTCCGGCCACAAATATGCTGAATATGCATGAGGCCCTACACCCCACCCTTCCACCCGCCCTGTTCCAACTACCGGTACGTACGTACTCGAATTAGATTTCGCGTAGGTTCTTCGAGTCTTGCTCGCAGCCACTTCTCGCAGATACTTCTCGCAGATACTCCAGGGGGTCTCTCAAGCCTCCTCTCGCGCCCCTCTCCCTTTCTCTTTCTCTCTTTGCCACAATCTCGCACGTTCTTTCTCTCTTCCTCTCTCAAAGACTACGGTTCGCTGAGCTTCGATGTTGCCCGTCCATACATTCAAACGTATGGACGAACTGTCGATCAATTACCAGGAAAATTGAGGTACGTATCGTGATTGGATAAAATCAACGATGCAAATAGCGTTGGCTGTTTCGAAATAATTGCGCATCGTCGACCAAGTATTTGTAATCGCGTATAAACAAATACACGATTAATTTTTTAAAAAAAGATCCACTTTTCCATTTTATACCGACTTTTATAATTTTGCGCTTATTTCTGATTTTTCGAGCCAGAATAATTTAACATTTTTATTTCTCTTCTAGTGTGATAATATATTTTTTCATATAGTTTTATATTTAGGAAGAAAGAAAGGAAGAGAATTTTTTTAAATTCTTTTTAAACTGCAAATATGAGAGAGTCATCGCAGAATTCGCGAACGCGATTACTATTCTGAAACGCACGTGAGAACGCCAGGCCGAGCTCTCGCATAAGATACGATGTAATCTCCGTTTCCTCTTGCACAACAACGATATATTTTATCAAAAAACGCACGTTTCGTCCAAGAGCTCGGTTTTAATGAAAATATTCAAGTATTTAAAATGATGCATTAAGCAGACGTGTTTGGTACATTATGCGATGCTCCTAAAATAATTAAATATGTTAAAGGCCAAATATATTTTACAAAGGGGACTGTACGCGTTAAATTGCGTAAATGCATAATTAGAAAATGTGATGTAAAATATCCTCGACAACAAGTCCGCTTCGTAAATAGTATTCGCAAATTTGTTATAACACAGCTGCATAGTAAATAAACCGTTTGAATAACAGTTAATAACAGTTCATCTCATCCGCGTTGATAGATATACGCAACCCATTCGCGATATACCCATTCAATTATAGTACTGAATCCTACGCGATAATCTTCTCAATAATTGTATCCAATACTAACACAGTAATTTCGTCAAAACGAGTTAGTATCCCAGAGTAATACATTCTGTTCCGAAAAAGGCTAAAGATAAGGGGAAAACAAAAGAAATTTGCAATATAGGAGAAAGCACACAAGAAACAAGATGAGAACATACGAAATAAAATCGAGTTATATCTATCGTAAATAAAAAAAACATAATATGGTATGTAACAGATAATATGGATATTTTTTAATCAGGCATCCTTTGTAGAAAATTTCTGAAAAAATTCTAACCCCTTGATTAAAAAGATATAATCCTAAAACGTGCACGTATTTTTCAGGCTTAAAAATGACCATTCAGCTGGTACTTTCTTGCTTTCTCGGCGTCCTCATCCAGCATCCGTCAGAGGCTACCTTTTTCCATGTCGGAAAACTCGAAAAAATATTTTTTATACGACCTATCCTTTACACTTTACACGGACGCAAACGAGCCGTTATATAACCGGATTTATATACGTGGCAGAACCGAAATGATATACGGTCGCATGGGCAGGAAAGATTTCCGCCCTCTCGCGTTTGAATCCCTTCTTGCTCTGACATGCGGCAAAAAAAAATGTCCGACTCGTTGCACCGCTATTTCGTGCGTTACGCCGCACGTTGGTTTTACCTTTTAATAGGATCAGCATACGTTGCAAGGTAGGAGATGGGAGTTGCGATGCAGTAACACCTTGGTCAACGATGAGCGTTAAGATTTTATGATTTGTTCTAGCAATGAAGAATCGCGCGAGTGCGAACGGCGGATCGCAAGAATATACACTATTTAATATACTATACAGGGTGATTCAGGACCTATGCAACAAACTTTGAGGGATGATAGGTCTTGCAGGAGGAACATTTTTTGTTCATCGACCCGTATCTTTTGACGCTTCGTTCAGAAGTTATGCACCCCTGTTTGAAGCGCATCGTGTATGGTGCGTATTATGCTACAGTTGCCTTCTCGCTGCCATCACTACGTAGATACATTGGTTTGAGTGGCACAGAAAACATCGAATCTGTTTATTTACTGTTTACAATGTTCAACCTATCCAGAGAGGAACTGATTGTGCGGATACACGCTGCCTTTGATCAACTTCACCAGAGATCTCAAATGTTGGAGAGAGTTCGATAGTCAATGTTACGACGGTGTCATAAATGCAATGTGGTTCAGGGTGGACACTTTAAACACTTTCTTTAAACTGTATGGAATGTAAACAATATAATTACAAGACCGCAAAGTGTATTAAACAATTAAAAATCGAGAACGGCCAAATACGGTCATAGCAGATCTTGACCGTATTTGGCCGTTCTCGATTTTTAATTGTTTAATACACTTCGCGGTCTTGTAATTATATTGTTTATTACACGTCGGCCTATAAGACGTTTCTCCTCAACATTATCGGTTGTTGCGATAAATATTACCACATGCCTCGGTGGTCGAACTGGCACGACGTCCGCCCGGAGTGTAGGGAGGTCCAGGTTCAAATCCTGGCTGAGGTAATATTTTTCGCAACAAATTTCTTTACAGTTTTTCGGGATAGGATGGGGAGGGGGGATCTTACAGATGCTTGATAGCATCAGTATCATTGTGATATTACTTTTCTGGTTTCAAGAACTGCGTTTTAAGTCCAAAAGTAATGGTGCGTAGTTCAAAAGAACTAGAAAAATCACACATAAAATATTAATGAGCACCAAAATCTGCTACGACCGTATTTGGCCGTTCTTGATTTTTAATTGTATGGAATGTACTTGAAACAATAAATTAATGAATTAATTCATTGTGTACTAATCTAAGATCTGTCTGCACGATCGCGTAGCTCTTAAACAACGCGTCAGAGAATATGGGTAATCTGACAAAAAATTATCCTCCCTGCAAGACCTATCATCCTTCAGAGTTTGTTGCAGACTTCCTGAATCACCCTGTATTAGTCAAAGAGCTGGCTACGTATTTTTTAACGTCATTAGATACTGAAATTTTCGGCGACGTCTGGCATGGTGTTAAACCCGAGATTTTTGTCCGTCATTTCATATACAGATTATTGAACACGTATACAATAAACAAAAAAAATTTCAACTTTACTGAAATGACGTAAATGTTATTAAGGGGATCCTATATTGACGGGAATTACCGACATTCCGTTTCAAGGGACTTTCTTTTAATTGGCTTTATAGATCGCAAAATTCTTTTACAGAATTAAAGTACACACACTAAAATGAACAGTGGGAACTATCATTTTGTGTTAAAACTGAACAAAAAAAGTTAAAATAATATTTTATACTATATGCGAGAGCGTTTAGTCGGTATGGTTGAGCTGTCAGTTCGTGTGAAACATTTACTTACATGAAAAGTTCTGTATGTTATATGTACAAAATGAACACTTTCCACTGTTCAGAATAAGTGCAGAAACAACAATCAATTGTTGAAATTCAGATTGATAGGCTAGAAAAAAAAACCGTTTGTTTGAATAGCTTTTTGCGAATGTGTGCGTGCAATATTGATGTAGTAGTGTGTAGTGATGTATCGGTCGGTAAAGTCGGCTCTCGCGTCGGAGTTCGGTCTTCACTATAAGATCCCTTTAAGTAGTTATACCCTGATCTGGCAATACTTTAGACCCCACCTACAGGTCTGGCAATACTTGCAAGTACTTTACAATATCATATAGTACAAACAAACAAATTTTCATCCATACTGCTATGACGTTTTTTACCCTCGATATTTTACAGCTAAGGGCGTACGCCCCCGCTAAACGCACCAGCAGCCAACAGCCAGACTTGCGCTTTCTTAATTTGCAACACTGCTAGAATCGTTTGAGGTTGTAAATTTCCTTACTAAAATGACGTAGGTATTTTCGTAGCCAGCTCTCGATAACCCTGATAATCTCAACTCAATGGCTAGCGATAAGTTTAATTTCCAGTCGGACGGTATACGAATCGCACATTGGAATGCACGATAAAATCCTTGTAGCGTACGTTTAAAATTCCGAACTGGAAAGTCCCCGTTGCTTTTGTGCAGCAACATAGTATGAATCATTCGGTGGAACCGTAATATAAGTCAGAGATACAAAGGGATTTGCGCAGAGTTACCCGATATTTGTAATCCCCCGCGATCTGATTTCGCCGAATGCTTCGGAAAATCTGAGCCTTTTACCGAAGTCTATTTCCTGCATGGTCTACAGATCGAGCGTCTATTGGCCTCATACATAGGCTACATATCGTAAAGCCCCTACATAAACGTAAATATTTACATAGAAAGGGGGCTGGTGGCGGAAGTATATACCCACGCCGCGGCAAGATTTTCGTCCCTCCTACGCGCGAATTCGCCGTAACGCCACTTCGCGATCGGAAGAAACGAGACTCTATTTTTATCGGATCATCTCCCTCGTGCATTTGTATCAGAGTAATTTTCGCAATTTCCTTGATTACTCTTCCGTTTAATGATATACGTTTCCAGGGAGAAAAATTATTCCTCTCCGGATTGAGCTAGATCGAACGAAACTGGAGTTCGTTGAACCGTCGAGGAAGAAAGCGTGCAAAGCTCGCGATTCGTGACGTTGTGTCGTCTCGGGGTGAAATGGCGACGTGTCGTCGTGCTCTCTTTGCTCCGGAGTTTCATTGCAAGACGAATTACGCATTCGCGTGTCACATTAACTGCGCGCGCTCGCGTTTGTTGTACGGTACATATTAGCAGCGTCGCGATACTAAACAGGATGAAGGTCTAAAAAGTAACGAACAAATTTCACGAACGTAAGAAATCTCGTTAGGATAATGAAGGAAGATCGATTAATTCGAAAGATATTCGTGCGGAGTAGCAGGAGTTAAGCTCCCTTAAACTCGTTAAACAACTGTGCTCCGTAATAGTAAAGTTATAACGGCGAAGTTCAACATTGTAGAAACGGAAGCGCACAATATTTTGCCAACAAATGCGATAGTTCCGCCGATGCATTTTCGTTTGAGGATACATTATACGATCGCGATAACAACATCCTGTGAAACGCATCTCCGCGAGAGTTATCGGAATTAGACACCCACGATATTGATCACGCTTCTTTCTGCCCGTGACGTAAACATTTTTCTATTTCGACGATACCACGGCGAAAAATATCGCGAGCGGACGCGTAAACCGAACGCTGTGCGGGAATTTACGACGGTGATAACACCGAGATACGACTATCAATCGTCCGTTGCATTCCCGCGACCCTTGACAGTCTCGGCAATTTTTATCCCGCGTCTACCTCCGCGGTCTATCACGACGTACTTTTCCATACGCTTTCGTCGCACAAGCAGACGCTCCGACGTTTTCTTCCAAAATGCATGCCGCGTGTTTTTGAAAGAGAGAGAGAGAGAGAGAGAGAGAGAGAGAGAGAGAGAGAGAGACCTGGGACGACCTGGCTCGGAAATATCCGACAAATAAAATCGCACGACCGCAAACGTCACTTCATGAATATCGACAGCGTCCAATTTCGGAGCACGCCTCGTACAGAAATCTTTCGGCGACGATAAATGTTTATGATCTTTTTGAAAACGCAGATCCCGGGGATAAAACATCTGACACTTTGCACGCTATTAATTTTAAATGAGAAACGCAGCGAGTTTATACAAGGCGGCGATATTCCATCCGACTCGAGAATGCGCATTTTCCTGACACTGCGAGAAACGCGTGTCGAAAGCTACTGCTCCAATATTGACAATGTTAGTATTCTGCGGAGTCTTTGACATGTCACGTATTCATTTCTTTTCGTTTGTCAGCAAGAGAATGAAGCAACTATATATTCTTTCGTTTCTTTCTTTAATTGCTAATCATGGCCAATACTCGATAGTGTTACGTATAATATTCATAAATTATATTAAGATTTGTTTTGATGTCTTCTTTTTTACAATTCTTTTCACAAATTTCACGCTTTTCATATTAAAAATACGATACAAGTATATAAGCTATGAAAATTAATTGCAGAATATGCAGCAGAAATTGCAGGAAAGTTTGCACATATATTTTATCAAGCCTGATATCGATCGACGTGCGCGCATAGAAATTATAATTCTTCAACGATAATAAAAAGAGGCTGATAAGAAGGTGTAATAAAAGAACAGTGAAAGGATTAAAACATAATTCATCGAGTATAATTAACGCGACAATTAACGCGTCAAGTATTATTGCGTTCACATGCGGCACGTTGCTCCATTTTGCTAATCGCACGCCCTTAAACGAGCGATACCACCTGGTGCTCCCTGGTAATCGCCTTGAAGTCCAAAATCTGTACGTCGGTAGACTATTTCATAAGCGATAAATTAAAACGCGATATAAAGCGTCGAGGATTTAATTGCACATTCAGAACGCGCTGTACCATAGCGGATCTCCCATCCCATCAATCTCACGCTCGCCGCTCGTTGATTTATGCCAAAAAAAAAAAACCGTCGTGACTACGATCGCGCGAAATAAAGTACGAATAAATGCGTGCGACTCACTGGAGGTTGTCCGCTCGGCGTTTGCGGTCCCGGGCTCTCGCAGGGGGGGGAGGCAGGCCGTTGAAAAATCCTCAAAAATCAACAAAATGACACTGGGCGAAAAACGAGGATCCACGGAACACAAAGAGCTCGCTCGCACAAAACGCAAACTCAACCGCACGTAAAACGGCGTTTCACCGGCGGGACCGCGAGGCAGCGCGAGCAAGGAAGGAAGGAAGGAAGGAAGGAATGCGGTGACGCGCGTGACAGCCGCGAGGGAAGCAACTCGCTTAAACGGCGAGAGCTGTCTTCTTCTTCTTCTTCTTCTCCCGCGCTCGCGAAGAGGCCGATCGGAGCGGTCGGGAGCGGAGCGTCGGCCGACGACGTTCTATCTCTGGGAAATTCGAAAAGCGTCGAATGGAGAACGATTGAGAGGATGATGGGTGGGGGGAGGGAAGGAGAAAGAGACAGAGAGAGAAAGAGAGAAAGAGAGAGAGAGAGAGAGGACGGTGAAGCTTGCACGCGGCCCGCGTACGAGGGAGCTTCGAAGGTACCGACGCGACGGACGAAGCACTTTCCCGTACGAGGCTCTGCCGGGTACTGGGGGTAGCGCGAGGTCGCGCTATCGAACGCACCTCCGCGCGCCGGCCAGTTGACGCTACCGGCGCTGTACCGGCGCGGCGCGGTACCGGCGCGCGCGTCCAATCGCCGCTTGCGCCCGGCAGCGCCGGTCGTCCCGAAAGCGCGCCGCGGCGATCAAAAGTAACGCCGCGTTTAGAGATCCGCTTTTTAATTTACGCATTGAGGAGGCAGACCGCAGGAGGAGGGAGGGCAAATATTTTTCGCCGCCTGCAGCGCTACCTCCCGTATTTTCCTGAAGCAAATTGACAAACATTCAGCAACAATTTCAATCTCGAATTAATTCGTTATTAAGTGCCCCCCCCCCCCCCAGCAGCGGCGCGCACGATCGCAAGACGCGCGGGGAACATTTTTAATTAATTATCGCGTTTCCATTACGCTATCGCGTCGCAAAGTAAACGAAATATTATATGCGGCGCGGGCGAAGACTGCCGGTATAATTACGGAATTACTCAATTTATAAAATCAAATTCGCCTCTGCCACTTAACGAGAATTTAATTAACGCGAGAACACCACCGCGGCCGGCGTCGTGATACTCGTTTTATTCTGCATAATCCGAATTGTATTTTTGCTCGTTGTCTTCATGTCGTATTGATCACTCCATTTGTTGTCCTCGATTATTTACGATCCTGTGCATTCGGAATTCGGCTACAAGGTGGCGGAGCCATATATACGCGCCAGCGGACGGTACTGACGGATACGTAACGCTATCCCTCGGGCAATATCCAAGATGAGATTGCTCTAACGCGTATTAACGCTTCTAATTTATGCGGGTCCATTGGCCGTACGAGATCGCTCAAACCACACACTCGGCCATCCTGCCGTAGTATCGCGGTCGGCCTCTCCGCGCAAACAGTTCAGCGCGTCGCTATGATCACGTTGATCAAGAGGCTCAAAGGGATAGGAAACACCTAGAAACCCTCGACTAGTGTCCACGGTATTGTCCAGGGAGCGTGATTAATCGTAAACAGGCCCATTGTCATTAAGTACGGAACAATTGCGCACGCATTTCTTTCTTGTGGTACTAATCTCAAACGATTTCGCGTGATCCTCAGAACGTGATGATGTTAAATATTTCAAATTAATATGCAGCCAAGATTTATGTGTTAAAGTTAAAAGGGTTATCCTTTACGCGCGAGAGGGGAGCAATTTGTATCGCTAATGCAACGAATGTGTCGAATACCTTGTCCGGAGAAACAATGCAGAGTAACCTGTATATTTATTGGCCCCTGGGTAGATATTGGCTATGATGCTGTTTTCGCGATGGAACATTCCGCGCTAAATAACGTCTGCGCAAACAAGTTGGCAGATGAGTCCTCTCCATCCAATATACGCACTATGTTGCCACAACGTTATTGCAAAATTGGATATTTCCTTGGAAAAATCACAATTCTCCGTATACTAATTTCAATTATCAATTTTACAGTTATCTGCACGACACAAAGTTTATATATAATATCCTGATATTGCACAAATATTTCCAATACCCGACAGAAAATAAACTAATATTTTATTCGTTTTATAATTTCGCTCGTAAATATTGTATGGCCGCAATAAAGATAGATATAATGCGCGAAATTAGGATTAATTGCCTTGACGGCGTCTCTCGATCCGCATTGAAATTACGATTATCAGACGGCACAAAGGGACATGTTGGACGTGTTTAACCAGAACACCCTCGAGCGATGCGCGAAATACCCTCAGACCGTTATCCTCGGGAAGCAATTAATCCCCGTGGAACGTTTGATCCAAGGGGCAGGTAAAAGAGTAAGCTTAGAGTGTAACCCTCTCGCTGGGGCGAAGATATTGTGCTCTAATTAGACGAAAGAATTTCATTCCTCGATCCAATTTCCATGGTGCGGCGCGAACGAGCCGTTCTTGAATAATCGTTAGCAGAACTTTCGCGCTTTGCCGGATTACCATACTTTCCAGCAATAAGAACGGAACCTCCGTCTTCGGGGCTCGGCGCTTTACCTTCGCGGAGAATCTCATTTTTCTCGACGAAACGACCATAAACGCGTCTCTATAATCATGCTAATCGCGCGTAGGCGTCGTTCGAGCGCGTTGAATTTACCCCGCGAATAAACTGCCGTCGAGTTCGCGCCGCAACATAGGAATTACGACTCTTTGGAAATGAGATATTGCGAAAAATAAAAACAGATAGAACGGAAAGAGTAAGTTCGCGTAAGTTTTTCTCAAACGGTACTATGAATATTTGTTTTTTGTGTGATATAAAGTATCTGTTCTTATATTTCAGTTCGAAAAAGCAACATTTCGTATAAATGCAAACAATCCCGTTAGATATCAAGTCACGGGATAATTGACTCGTACAAGTATGAAATAGTTAAAGAGAACGAACCAAACGTCATGTGCAAGTGATGCGTTAAAACCTTCGTTAGACACTATTGCCTGTTATACGTTTCGAGAATACATTGAAAAAAAATGCTGTTGCTTCAATTAAAATCTACGTCACCGGCTGCCACAAACATAAATAGTTCATTCAATTGTATTATGATTGGACCAAATATTTAGACTATTAAAAGAATAATCTAGATATTTGCACTGAGAGAAAACGAAATAGTTCTGGTAACTATAATTTGGCAACTCTGAAATTTAAGTAGTTGCAACTAGTTTTACGAAGTAATAGAAACTAAAGTAGTACTGAATACTATACAAATATAGTCACGCTAACTACATTTGTAAACTATTAATTGATAGTAAAATAGCAACTCAACTACACGGTGAAAATTTTATATTAAAAATTACTATGTATGGCAGTAGCCGTGGACCATGCTGGAATTATAAAAATTTTTACTATGTTTTCACAAAAGAGTTTAATAATTATTAATATAATAACATAGTAAAAATTTTTATAATTCCAACAATGGTCCACGGCTATTGCCATACATTATAGTAATTTTTAATATAAAATTTTCTCCGTGTATAATTATACAGTTATATAGACTTGTTATATATTTAGCGACAACATTTTTCCAGTTTAGACAAATATTTAGACAAATATGTAGTTTATCTAACGATTTACTATAAATGGTTAATATTACTACTGTTACTTACTGTTTTCTTAGTTCATATAACTTATTTGTTGTTGTTACTGCAACTTTGTAGCACATAGTTGAGGCGCTATTTGTCCACAAATTTCTAGTTGTTGATACAACTTTTTTCTCTGAGTGTGGTCCAATCATAATACAATTGAATGAACTATTTATGTTTGTGGCAGTCTGTGACTTTAATTGAAGCAATAGCATTTTTTTCTGTGCATTATCTGTCGATAGATACACGGAAAAAACTATAAGGTTGCCACAACCACAATAATAGTAACATTTGGTACAACCACGTCCTGTGGTTGTCACATTCACATTGATGTGAAGGCAACTATATTTGGTACAACAAACATGGTGAATGTTGAGACAAACATATATAGATGCACTACACAAAACAATGTGAATGTGACTACCACAGGACGTGGCTGTACCAAATGTTACTATTATTGTGGGTGTGGCAACCTTATTGTTTTTTCCGTGTAACATTATACTCACACGGAAAAAACAATGAGGTTGCCACAACCACATTAATAGTAACATTTGGTACAGCCACGTCCTGTGATTGTCACATTGTTTTGTGTAGTGCATCTATATATGTTTGTCTCAACATTCACTATGTTTGTCTCAACATTCACTATGTTTGCTGTACCAAATGCATATTGTTGCCTTCACATCAATGTGAATGTGACAACTACAGAACGTGGCTGTACCAAATGTTACTATTATTGTGGTTGTGGCAACCTTATCGTTTTTTCCGTGCACGTTTTATCTTCGTGAGAATAATAGTCGTGTCGAGAACAATCTTTGATTGACAGTCTTCGAACGTTAGAGAGCCTTATATTAATATATTTATGCTATTATTCTTGCTTAACACACAGCTGTCGACGTTCTTGTCGACACTTACGCTTCTCACGATATTTTTGGTCTCGTTTAGTTCACGATTCGAATCTAGGGCTTTGTTACAATCGGAAATTCGTGCAACGCCGCGTTCTCTATCTCACGAGACGTTCCATGGCGATCGCACACCACAATCTTGCGACTTAGAGCAATTAAAACCTGATTAAAGGCCGACCATCCAGTCCCTCTCGAGTTTCGCCGCCGACCGTCGGAGCTGGGAAGGAAAAGAGAATCGCACGTCCCGTTTGATTCGCAGAAAGCGATCCGTCTTCATTACTAGCCGCCACATCGTACATCCTGACAGCGATAATGGCAACGGAAATGCGCGAGCGGTCCAATCGCTTATGAAAATCGCGGATAATGGCTTCTCCTGCGCGCTCAGTAACTTTATCCTCGTTACCTCCTATCATTTCGCTCTCGCTGAATTATCATAACAATGCGTGTGTACAATATCATACTGTTCGCAGATGTGATATTTGTTGCGTCGCATTGCATCGTAAACCTGACTTATTTCGAGATACTGCCGATTGATATCACCGGGACTGATGAATTTGATGCGGAGAGAAAGAGAATAGCAGACCAGTCGCTGCTACTCTCGTGCCGCCTTTCCGCTTTCCTTCTCCGGAGAAAATTGAAAGTGACTCTACCAGACAGCGCCAGGATTTAAAAAGAATTAATCCTCATCTTTAATCTTTCCCCGCGCTGTGTCAATAATCATCTTCCAACGGTTAATTCCGTTTCTTTTCGCTTAAGGTTACTTTAACGGGGAACGAGGGCGGGTGCCGTTGATCCAGTGCGCCTTGAATGAACTCGAGAGATATCAGGCGGAGCCCGGGCCGATTACAAATTCAAACGACTATCAAAGACCGGCGCAATAATCTCCGATCTCTGAACAGATCCCTCCCCCTCCCCCTCCTCCCCCCCGGGGCTTTCCCCCTCTTGTTATCATGATGGAAACGTCGATATTCGCGCACCTGCCGCGTATAATCTCTGTCAAATCCGCTTCATCCATTTGAGCGAAATGTAATCACGTCCGAACAGTCTCGGTGTGTAACGATCGATCGATCGATCGCACACACGGCGAAAAGATTTGCGGTCGGTCGCTGGTCACTGTTACGGTTCGCGTCGCAGCCCGCAATTTAGCTTCTATTAGCGTGTGCGCGTATAACACTATAAGTGCGCGCGCGTTCATTCGATAACGGAGAGCGCATCGGCAAATATAACTTTTGGTCGCGGTAGCGCAGCTATCGTGATCATCAATGTAATATTGAAGAGTGCCGCCGAGAGTGTCCACTCCGTCAAAATTGTCATAACGACGCCGCGCGTTGCGTTCGCGGCACCGCATAAACCGCGCCGCATCGCAGTTACACCGAAAGATTGATTATCAATCTACTACGATCGAGCTTTCGCGACGCGGTACTTACGTCTTTATTAGAAAAATCGAAGAGTGCTCCTAGGGCAATCGCTCACACGCGAACGTTACTTTTCGTGCGGCAGCCCTTTAACGAGAGTTAACGACGCGACGAAAGGGGACATAAATAAATGATCGAGCGGACGAATTGTCCACGAGGGGTCCGTTGTCGAGGGAAGACGAATTCTGTCGCGCCTCGTCGCAGTCAAACTATGAATCAACGTGCGCGCCACGCCTTCGCTTCATTCACGAGATCCGACGACCGGGAGGACGAGACCATCGTGGGTATGCGAGCGAGAGACGAACGGAGCGACTGAGGATTGAGAGATAGAAAGACAGTAGACGCGGGGAAAGAAAGAGAAAGTGGACTGGGGAAGAGTGAAATGGAGAGAAACGACTGCCAGCGATAGAGATTGCGGTGTCCGTTTTGGCCTTTATTAATGCCAGCGTCGCCGGCGATGTTGCGTTAATAGTGTCAGCCTCGAGTGTCAGCGCTCAATGGGACAAAACCAAATGAGAAACAAGCAACGACAGCGAGAGGAAGGCAACGCGAGATCTGTGATAAATCCAACCGGGCATGGCTTTCGATCGACCGAGTCTCTTTATACCGCGCGCGATTAGGACAAAAGGAAGAGGAAGAACGCGGGATCCAATCTATGGCGATCTGCTTGAATGGATCGACGCGGCAAATTCGCGCGGGGCGAAAGCTGTCATTCGTACGTAATTAACTGTCCCGTCGAGCTTGGCCGCGATTCAAATTGAATTGACTATCGTTATGCGTCGGGGAGGACGGGTGGCGGTGATGGCGGTGGCGGTGACGGTGCGGTGCGGTGCGGGCGATTCATTCGATTTCCGACCCGATCGGCCCGGGCAGCCGAAGGCGTGACTGAAAAATATCCCACGGCCGGTAATTACGGCCGGCTTTCGCAATTATACACTCTGAAAATGTCCGGCGCGCCGCCCGCCAGAAATTTATACGTACGCCGCGTATATCAGCGCGCGAAAGCCCGTCCCGCCATTGTTTCCACCCGCTATTCTCAACACGATCATTTCATTTATTTACACATAATCAACGCGCGGCCGACGTTGATTCCGATAAAAAATGAACGAATTTTACACGATACCTTCGCGCCACGTCTATCAATAATTTTTGTAATGCGATGCATGTAGCGCTCGGCTTTATTACGATCATCACTGCTTTAGGGCTGACAATGTATAACAAAGCTTTCCATCAAGAAGTATGAAAAGAGATTAAAAAGCGTTAATGAGTTTTTACTGTATATATAATGCATGTATATAATTGAATGCGTAAAAAGCTTCTTACGAAAAGCAGTCAAAGATATACATAGTGGCTAATGGGCTAATAAATAATAAAATAATCGTCAATGGTGAAAGAGCGAGAAAGCTGTAATTTTTAAAATATTTTCCGCGATATTGGAACGGCGGATCGTTAACTGCGAGCTACTTAGGCAGCGACACGCGATATTATGCGCGTAATAACCCGTGAATACCGTGCCTGGTAACTCGAAATCGAAAACTTAGCCGCAACTTTAAAGAGACTCGCGCGTGCGAGCGAGCGAAGAGCGCGCCGGTAACGGAACGATTTGCGAAATGAAATCACGAACTTCTGCCGTGTGTGCACAACGATAGTGCATTGTCCCGTTTATAATGGCAATTTACCTGGCGTAACGAACAACGCGAAGTTTCGTCGGCCGAGGTTCATCTTCGACGCGAGGCGTGTTCTTTGTTCGCTCAACCCTACGCCTCTAATCACTAAACGTACCCGCTACAACGTGCCATTATTTGCCATTCCACGTCAGCTTTCTCTATTCCGCAGACACCTCTTCGCGCCTTCGTCGCCAGGCCTAAACCGTTTCGCAATCGCAAACCTTCATTTCGCATGTGTCCCAGTTGCGCGCCGTCTTTAAATTAATCCCGATTCGAAAGAAACTGTAAATAGATTATCGCGGAACGGCGCGATTCCCGAGAGAGCGACGCAACTTTTTAACGCGACTAATCTCGATTCGTTTCCCCGGATACTTCGCGACATAATTCGCGAGATGAAAAAGCCGATACGGTAGAAACTCCGTAATTTCAATCTCCGTTGTTGGAGCCGCGCTTGTTGGGCTCGACCCGTCTGGTGAACGCGCACAGTCGGGAAAAGGTGCGCCTCTCGTCGAGACTACATTGATCGTAGGCGGGAACTGAAGTTAAAATAATTTCGACGAGTTCGGACCTCATGTACACTGCGTCTCATTAATTCGTTCCTTTTTCGGTGTAAGAACCACAGCAACCTCAGCCAATCAGGTGAGTTCTCCAGATTACTCGGCGCTACCATTGGCTTAGGCAGAGTTGGGAGTAACGCGTTACTTGTAACCCCGTTACCGTTACCGTTACTTTTTTATAGTAACGATTTGGTAATGACGTTACATTTTTTTATAACGGAAACAGTAATGCCAGGGTTGGAAAAGTTACTTTTGGAAAGCTATCGTTATCGTTACTTGTTATTCATTGAAAAAAGTAACTCGTTACTTTACTCGTTACGTAACGAGTAAAAGTAACGCGAAAGTAACGCTGTTACTTTTACTCGTTACGTAACGAGTTACTTTCTTTCTCTACCAAAATCGTTACTATAAAAAAGTAACGGTAACAGTAACGGCGTTACAAGTAACGCGTTACTCCCAACTCTGGGCTTAGGTGCCTACACTATCTACACTATCTATTCTTTAAAAAGAATCGATTAATGAGACGCACTGTACCACGCGCACAAAAAAATAATCTTGCTTTTATCTCTCGATGATCGTTCAACTGCGACGCAGAATTCGCAACGTCTCGGCGTACGGTACGACGCTTTGTGGGACAGATGGCATTTCAAAGTTCGTCGCAACTGCAATTCACCGTTTACCTATACGCCCGTCCTTCGCGACCGCGGTTCGTGACTCCGATCAAAGACAAACTGGGAACTGGATTAGGAATCCCGCGAATAGTTACCATAACTAATAGACACACAGCCCAAATTATCCATTCGCATAATGCGCGAAACGCATTATGGTTTCTGCCAAACAAGCATGCATATTTACCTGCATCTCATGCGGGAGAGTCCCTCGTTAATTTCACACTGATAGTGACGCAATCAGTCGATCGTTTGGTCTACTAAATTCATCTATAGCGTGCGCATTTCTGGGTTAACATTGACACCCGTTACGAGCAAATATCTCACGGTAACGTTGATTCTGATAACAAAATGATAAATCAAAGATCTGCGGATCTATCTGCAGTTAATCTGTTTTTTAAATGCTGTTTGGGCCGAAATAAATGAAAATTGTGAACGCGACTGAAACGCGAGCGGTATTTCGCGGATCAGACCTTCAATCCTATCGCATATTGCATTTTGCGCAAGATAAGCTATCGTCCCAACCGCGCACGTTCATTTAAAATCGTCTAGTTTTATACGACGCGAATGGCCACCATCCTATCCCGAAAAAAAAAAGATTTGTTGCACCAACTACGCAAATAATGACGTACGCAAGCTCGCGTATCTTCGCAGCCAGATGTGCAACGTTCGCGGGTTTATTGTTGTTACGCAAACAACCGGAACTCCGGGCGGCCCGGATGTGTTTATCGTCGGATTAGCGATTCCATTGCCCAAGCTTTTCTGCTTCGAGGCACTCGGGGGGGTATGCAGACGAGGCTGCACCGCGTCCGCCGGCTTTCGTTCACGCGCTTGCAAATCATTCACGGTAAAATCGAACAGAGCGAATGAAAAGGCCCGGGGAGAATACATACTAATTAACGAGGCATTTCGCCAACAGCGTCAAAAGGGAATTTGATTTAGAGGCAAATCCGCCGCGCCGCTGACCGCATAATATCTTTCGCACAAGTAAATCTGATCAATTAAATCTACCGAATGCAGGTACAAATCCTGCCTATCTGACGGCATTCGTACAATCTATCCATGATCCAGAGTTAATCTCCGCCCATATAAACAAGATTTTGGAAACGCAGTCGGAGCTTTCAAAGCGCGATGTTCTTTAATCTATCAATCTACGGAATTTATTTGCAATCTAATCTAGAAGCAATATTAGGGTAGGATTGAGTATTATAAGCACTTTAAGAAAACATTTTGATATTTCTTGTATATTGAAGAACAAAAATATCTTATTCCTACCATTTGATAGGTTTGTTGGTATTTTATGTATTTTGGTATTGAAATTGATTATTTTTTAATGCAAATTTTGAAATGGTGGGGGGTGCTTCTATTACCCACCCAAAACATAAAGGGTACGTGCTCATATTACCTGCAGTGCTCATAATACCCAATCCTACCCTAATAGCAGCGTCCAATTATTCCTTATAAAAGACTATTTATATATATACATACAAAATAACTTGGTTTCAATATAAATCTCGAGAATATTTCATTCCGTGTTACAATTGATATTTTTATATTGTTGAGTTAAATTGCAACTTGTTACGTTTCGAATGTGTTCGAATTATTTTCAAATTCTGATTTGCAAATAAATTAATGCCTGCAAAAAATCGTAAAATCCGTGACGATCCTCGGGAGCACTAATAGACGACGACTTCCCAGATATTGTATCGTAGCGCCTCAAGAAACGTGTATTGCACACGTTGTATCACGAGAGATATATCTTTCTCGGCTTGTGTCCCGTATCTGAGGTATTTTCGATTAGCGTTATCGCACGCAAAAATCTAGATAGCTATTACAAAGCGTCCCGTACAAACGTGGCGTCTGCGAGAGATCCTTGTAGATCCTTGCACGTTCGCGTGCGTCAACGTGAGTGGTATATTAGGACAAGCGAGTATCTCTAAACGCGGAAGTTTAGCTACATCGCTGCGCGCGACGTCAAAGTCAACTCCAAATTTCATGGATCCTCCTGTAATCTAATGGTTACGGATTGGGTTTACGATGCGGGGAAGATCGGCGACTGGATAGGGTTAGCGGCGTCACACGCGCGTAACTAGGCGAAAATCCTGACTTCATATAATGCAATTAACTGCGACGGCATGCGTGGATTTATGTCACGATGCGGTTTATCCGATGATCCCGTTTAGCGCGCCGCTAACTTTATAATGTTAATTTTAATCGAGGTTCGCCCTTAATGCGTTTATCTCATTTAATTCAAGCATACGGTATAAACGGAGGTAAACAGAGCGAATCGGTCCGCTATATATTTCATCTGATCCCGATGAAAGCGCTGTAAGGCTTCGCCTTTGCCGACCTAGATAGGAGCAAGTGCGAAGTGATAGGCAAAGTGGAGAGCGCATAAATAGATAATGGACCTAAATGAAGTGGAGAATATTTCACACTAGTTGAACTCACGAGGGATGCACGGCGGGTCTAATGGCGCCAGGTCATGTTTACGATCCAGGCACGAATCGAGAAGCCGTTTCGCGTTCGCGCCCGCACAGCCGACTCTTTTATAAAACTTAATTTTCCGGATAATTTTACCATTTGTTACCGCCTTTCCTCTTACGCGTTACAGTCATAATTTACAGTCGTCGTGCAGCCGAGCGTTAATGGAAATTTTAGGTACCGTCTCCTCTCTATCTTCCGCGCTTCCTTCCACCCTTTTTTTTCGTCGTCGCAGATTTAAGAGGAACGTTTAACGTTTTACATGGTCTGAAACTTCGGGAGAGGCGCATTAAAAGCGTGCCAGTAAAGTACGTAAATATCCAGTTAAAATTTACATAATTTATCGCGATCTCCCCCTCCGGGGAGGAGCGGCTTATAACCTATTCGTGTTTTATTTCGCCGTAACAAGTGGCAAGAATAGAAACCGGCAAGTCCAGTTCCCTCAATCTGTTGTACAACGGGGTATTCTCCTTCTGCACGGTTTCCGTTATTTACAGGAATATTGAGAAACGCAGTGTACTTAGTACCGTTGGGAAGCGTCGTTTGCCTTGCAAGAATAAGCAAACAAGCAGTACTCAAACCCCGGCGTCTACTGTAACAATCTCAAAACAGCTCCGTAATAGAAAGCCGATGTTGGAGCAGACAGGGCTTTCTAAAAATGCTTGCCGAGAGAGAGAGAGAGAGAGAGAGAGAGAGAGAGAGAGAAAGTTACGTAGTTTAACCGGAAGTATCGCCACGGGGAATCTCGGATAGAATCGGAGTGGAGGGACCGGAAATCAGACCCTGTTTGCATCATCCGAGCGCACCTGTGCCACGACAACGTCGAACAACGTTCTCAGGGGAAGGTCGAGAAAATGCCCGAGGTTGCTAATCTTTAACGAAATGTTAAGACGGCGGATCAATAATCGATTAATCCGATCAGTCTTCGAAATGTTCAATCATCCAACACGCGTATCGCGCACTTCGCCCGGGTGCGGATAAATAAACGCGGTCTGGCCATTAATCTTCCTTAACTATATACCACCGAAAGTTTCTCGCGGGGCTTGTACGAGAACGCGCGAGTGTTAAAATAACAATCTGTACGTCGCCTAACATCTTGCGTCGACGTTCGCCGGAGATGATCAATAGTTCGTGAGCTGGCTGCATTTCCCGGCACGTAATCCAATCTAATAGCGCCGCTGAAATCAAGATCGATTTCTAGAAAGCCGGGACCGATCGCGACGACGGTAACGCTTTGAAAACCGGGAACGCGGAACGCGCTTGTGTCCGGCAGAACGACAGGACCGTGGTAACCCTCGGGGGAAATAGTTCCGGCCTGCCGGGCTATGCCGAAGTTACGCCGAGATTCCCGAGCTGCAGTAATGCAGTTTGGTAGTTGTGCAGTTGTAACGAGGGAACCCCATAGTCCGCTGTCCGTGGACGTATCCGTACGTGCTGTATAGCGGTCGTTATACGGTCGTACAGTCGTATGGGTCGTACGACCGTATATGGCTCGGTCGTATTCGGTCCACATGTCGTATTTGTACTACAAATCCCCGTAACCGCAAATCCCGCGTCCGCAAGCGCGTAGCGAGCTCTAATCACGGCCGTGCAAACGACGGCTGCCTTGAACTATGCCTGATACTTCCTACCAATGCGACAGTGGTAAAACGCCGTGATTAGCTTCTCCGCCGTTTCTCCGCTCTGTCTATGTCTCCGCTCGACTTCCTGCCGACAGATTCCGGAACACGGATTGCGCGCGTGGATCGTTCCCGGGATAATTACGAGAATGGTCGGGTCTTGGGTTTTCACAACATGTTAATATGTATAATAACGTTTGAAAATGATGAGACTGCGTTAGACATTATTCAGAGAATCGTACAGTGAAAAAAAAATGCTGTTGCTTCAATTAAACGTCTACGTCACGGGCTGCCACAAACATAAATAGTTCCTAGCTGAGGTAATATTTTTCGCAACAAATTTCTTTACAGTTTTTTCGGGATGGGATGGAGAGGGGGGATCTTACAGATGCTTGTCAGCATCATTATCATTGTGATATTACTTTTCTGGTTTCAAGAGCTGCGTTGCAAGTCCGAAAGTAACGGCGCGTAGTTTAAAAGAACTAGAAAAATCACACATAAAATATTAATGAGCACTAAGATCTGCTATGATCGTATTTCGGCCTTTCTCGATTTTAAAATGTTTGATAAATAGTTCATTCAATTGTATTATAATTGGACCAAATATTTATATTATTAAAAGAATAATCTAGATATTTGGTCCAATCATAATACAATTGAATGAACTATTTATATTTGTGGCAGCCCGTGACGTAGACGTTTAATTGAAGCAACAGCATTTTTTTTCTGTGTACATGATCTTTTAATAAAAACGACGCGGCGATGTGCATTTACTGAAATATTTATAATAATGATCGTTTGCGAAAGAATTTAATTGGTACGTTCTCAAGACATTTTCCACGAGCGTTGCCGTACATCGAACGTCTATGATGAAACATTCTACCGTCGTTAGTATGCCAACAAAGCGCTCCTGCATCAAACAAAACTACCCAATAATTTTACAAATTCGCTGCATTCCTGAGAACCACGAGCGGCGGAACTCGCATCGCAGTTTCCTATATATCTACCTGCATATATTGTATCGATGTAACATTATTGTTGCGACGTGCGTGTCACCGCAGCTCGATGACAACGCCAATATTATTGCAAGAAAGCCGCGACGATGCTATTTTTATTTCGTTCGTAGCGACAGCTCGATAATGCGACTCGGACCCACGAAGGCGCGAACTGTCGAGTTGCGCGGAATTAGGAGCCCATAAATACGAATCAGCAGCCGCTCGAATGCTGCTCCACGGTCATGTATACATGTCCGATCGAGCGGAACTTCGGGATTGTGTCTCAGACTCTGCGTGGATTGTCTCTCCACAGTGGCAGCAATTCGGTGGACAGTGAAGACAGGCGAATGATCGATGGGATTAGTAAGGCAACCACTGTGACGGCAACACCGAAGAGCTGTCCGCTAATGTTTCTTTTTGCTTCTGCGATGGACACGCGTTGCATCACGAACCGAGAAGAGGCTCGTAAACTAATTAGTAAAGTTGCTTGTATCATTTTGTGACTTGCGGTTTAATTATCGAGTTTGAATAATAATTACATGGATGATTCCAATTAACAAAAATCTGAGCTTAATGAATTAAATACGAAACAATCTACATCAAAAAGAACTTATAATTTTCCAGATTTTTTAAATTATAATTTTTCCTTATATACAAAGGTAATTTATACAATGGTTAGGAGGAAAGCAGCATTAGAATTTGAATAATAAAAGACAAAAGATAATAAAAATAGATAAAAGAAGGATAATAAAGAAAAATGAATAGTAGTTGTAGGTAAGTGTTACGAAAAATGGAACACCATACTTTTAGATCTTAGATCTACTAGATTTTACATCTACAATTATACCCGGAGGGTGAAAAATTTTTTAATGTTTCGGCAGTTCTGTTGAGAGTTCTGATTAGCACCTCAAGAGTTCTAACGAAAGTTATTAACACTCCAAGCGCTTAAACTAATATTTAAAGAGATATTGTAATTTTTCTTACTTTTTTGTGAAATTGGCACGCCGAAAATTTATCAACAGTTTTTTTGCTTAATTTGACAGAACTATTTTTAATTTTAGTAAGGAACTCTAGAACTCTTAGGGGTGCGTTCAGAGAACTGTAACAAAAATTTAATTTTTTTTTTAAATGAGGTGCTAACTTCACAGAGGTCTACAATTATCATAAGTCAAATCGTACGCGTTTCCGCCTGGTTTTGACAATGTACTCAGGCTGTAAATATCGCGGATAGGGGCGTATTCGCTTTTACGTCGCGACGGCGTAACAAATGGCGCGTCCGCGCAGAGGCCGAGGACGAAAATGGAGTTGCCATTATAAATGTATGAGTTCAAAAGTTCCGGTATGGCTGCGCCCTAGGAAATGAGCGAATGTCCTTCGCGACAGGACACGTCAACGCGAAAAGTCCCCGTTCCGCCGGAGCGTAACGTCGTCGTCGGGCTTACGTTACGTTGCCGTGACGTACGTGAATCCGCGACGGAATTTCAGCCGGTTTACGGGGGCGCGAATCTGATTTTCCTGGTGGAGCACGGGTACTCGCCGTGCGCACGCCCGACGGCCGCGGGAGCGTGTACGAGTTGGCATTAACAGGAGAATAAATTATCCTATTCGGCACGAACCCTTCATAACTCAGTAGCAAAATTAGCATAAGATCAATATTGCTTTTTCGCCGCGCCACTGACGGCGCTCGGACCTGGCGCCCCGTATGCCCATTTACCCAATTCACGAATAAACGGAACGACAAACAGCGAACAATATTGCTCCCTGAAAATTGTCAATTGTGCATCATGCATATGTCACATCATATTATGGTCTTCATATATTTTATGTGTGCATCTCTCTTTGTGTTTTTAATGTAATATTCACGGATATACTTTTGGATTCGTGAAAATTTCTAACAACTGGTTACGATGTTGTTTGATTCAGCAATTTAATAAAAATATTTAAAAATTAACAGGTAAAATGTGCACAAATGTGAGACTACCATAAACGTAACTCGTTACAGTTTTTCGCATAAATTGAGTAAATTAGACATAAAATACATTCATTGTAAAATTATATAAACGCAAACACGTAAAATAAAATTCATTATTTTCGGTAAATAAAGCTTTCAATTTTACGTGCAAGTTATTTGGACTTCAATTGACGCGGGTCTTTGAAATTATTATGGAATTGTACGCTTGGAGGGCACTTCATACTGCACTGTTACTGTTTGCATTATGAATAATATTGGTAATTCAAAATTCAACTTCTTTTCTCCCGGCAGTCAGATTGTGCACGTTTCAGAAGAACGATTCGTTCGTCGATTGCTCCATGACGGAGACGAGTCGTCGAAGAAGCAGTGGAACGAATATCGACGATAATTGGAGCAAAAATAGAAAGCGTGCTTATTTCAATTTCAGTGATATTGTACAACCGCAGTTGTACAATGAAGTACATTAAAGACAAAATATCTCGTTAGAAAAAATAAGGTGTATTCGTATTAAATTCAATATATTCAAAATCAGCATTCTCGCATCACAGATGCCTTTTTCTTAAAACCGTAAGTAATGTATCAATATATTTTGTATCAATATATTTTCATTATTATTTTCTTTGTCAAAAACCAATGTCCTCCCATTATCGAGTGATAATTTCCGCGGCGCATAATGCGTGGTCTACAATAGAAGTAAGCGTAAGAGTAGGAGTAGGAGTAGGAAATAAAATAAATTTAATTCGCTTATGCCCTTACTCCAGCGCCTGTGATTGGCTCCCTCTTACTCTTACTTCTTACTCCACGCTTACTCCACGTATTGTAGACGGGGCTTAATATACTTGAGACGTAGACGTAAACGTAAATGAAGAAAAACAAAGTGCATAATAAAAGTTTTGACGGCATTTTCAAGTTTTATGCAAAATGCTATGTAAGCGAGAGCGTTTACATCTCGCATATACAATCCACACGTGTACTTACGTCCGGGAGAAATTACGACAGACGTAAGGAGGAACAGAAGGAGGAAGATAGACGGAAGAGAGCGAGAAGGAGAGTTACCAGGCTTCAGGAAGAGACAGACAGAGAGAGGGAGAGAGAGAGAGAGAGAGAAAGAGAGAGAACGAGTATTTTGTAGTAGACCGTGGTCCACGTGACCGGTTGTGCCCTCGGAGTGGAACGCCGAGGTCAATGCTTTCCGTCCAAGGCTAAAGGACCGGGAGAGCCGAGACTCGAGTAGGTACTCGGATACCGCGAGTACAACCAACGTCCAGCATCGGCGAGCGTCGAGCAGCGAGAGAAGACGAGGAGAAACCGCGCCGGTCTCTTGCCGGTTCCTCACCTCGCTTACAACCTGCCTCGTCTCTCTTTGGCGCGTACCCGGGCTACCTCGCGAGGAGCCTCTCGCTCTCGCAACCGGGAATCTCCCTTGCGTACATGTGCCACGCTATGTGGACGAGAACGTTGTCGTTGTCGCGGCTACGGAGAATCGGATTTCACGTCCCGCGATATCGTCCGAAAGGTACTCAGGAGTACGGATCTTGGGCAAGAGATACGTTTGCCGAGTTGCCGAATACGATGTGTTTGGGTTTCTGCTGGATCGCACACTCCGACATCGGGAATCGAGTTTGCGTTGCGACGTTGTATCGCCCGGTTGATCCCCGTAGCAGAGACAGTAATACGACTGGAAACTTTACCCGAAGTACCGTGCGCTCCGAATTCCGCGTCCTGAATAGAAATAGCTGGTCAATTCTCGACAATAATATGCGCGAAAACGATTTTGCAGATGTATCACGCGGGAAACGTTATCGCGATGCCGCGTATTTACTGATCGAAACCGATCTTTTGACGTTTCCATGTCGCGCTCTGTCTCGAGCTGGCAAGAACTGCGAAGTATCATTCCACGAAGTTGCAACCAATACGAAAGTCGCGAGACGAAGGGACGGCGGCGTTCTGTTCTTGTTACACTACCCGCACAGCCGCTCCACTTCCAGGACCGTAACTTGTTACAGCCGGACACTTTACGGCTGAGAACTAAAAGATTAAGAAAGGACTCCAGGATCGGAGCGGCAGAACGAGGACGCATTGTTTCCCGGGGCTTCCGCTAGCAAGAAATTGGATTTCGAACACTGGCAAACGGCCGATGCTGCGTACAAGAACGTCTCTGCCGAGCGCGTTGCACCGAGACGGCTGCACATTTTTATACTTATCACATTTCGCAGATTAAACCCGAGAAGCGAAGAAGCACGCGGCGCGAGAATATAAAGCCGATTGAAACCGATGTAATTTCTGTGCTTTCAATTTTTAATTTCGTGGAGATGGAAAAATCTATTGTACCTCATATCGTTCATTTGTACACTGAGAAAAAAAAGTCGAGATACATTCAGAAACAAATGTTACTTGTGACATTTTCTTCGACATTTATTGGTTATAAAAAAATTTAGCTATGATGACGGAATATACAATTCTGTGAAATAATATCTAATTTTTCTCATTAGATGGTTCATTTGTTAAAAATAAAATTTCATTTCGCCGTATTTAAATAAAGCCTATTTCTGTGAAATAGGCCTCATATTTCACAAATAAATTTTTAAGTACTTTTTTCTCAGTGTATAGTCGCGAATAAATATAGAGATAACCAGAAACTTTAATATTCCTAAATCGCCAGTAAATAATTAACATATAATAAATTGTAAGACGACTTGACTGGCCATAGATGATATTTTATGGTTGATACGTACACGGAAAAAACGATAAGGTTGCCACAACCACAATAATAGTAACATTTGGTACAGCCACATCCTGTGGTTGTCACATTCACATTGATGTGAAGGCAACTATATGCATTTGGTACAGCAAACATAGTGAATGTTGAGACAAACATAGTGAATGTTGAGACAAACATAGTGAATGTTGAGACAAACATATATAGATGCACTACACAAAATAATGTGAATGTGACAACCACAGGACGTGGCTGTACCAAATGTTACTATTATTGTGGTTGTGGTAACCTTATTGTTTTTTCCGTGTAGTAATAAAATACCATTTATGGCCAGTCAAGTCGTCTTACAATTTATTATATGTTAAATATAGAGATAATTTCGCGAAATGTCGAAACAATTTAATTGGAAAGTTGTGTCTTCAACATCAAAGTCCGAACACGCGGAAATTAAATTTCAATCTGTGCGTCGAACGCAACAGTCGGCAATAATATCGCTAACGCCGAAAAGGCAGGCTTCTCGAAAATTGTTCCCGGTGTATAACCGTCGCAAACAGTCCCAAGTAAATTAAGGAACGCCTCGCTGTAAAGGAATAACGTCCAATGCAGCGCGAGCGTACCGGCATATTCAGCCGCGGAAATAACGATTAATGGATACGATTAAAACCAAGAGCGCCGTTACCACGCTCGACCTACCCTTAAAGAAATCGATTTTTGAAGATGGAGTGTAATAGCATTTTCCTGATATCACCATTGTTGGAAGTATGAAATTTACGCGTGTTTAGATTAATTGCCGGCGAAATAAAAATTGATGGGACAAGTGTAGCGGTAAACGACTGTATTAAATCACTGGTGTGTCAGTTTGACGAAAAAAGTAATCAAGTTGGGAAACTGGTGTTACGCATTGCATACATTATCCCTCTATGCCTTAGCGCGACGGATGATGTACTTTATACTCGATCTATTTAGAAAATTGAGCATGAGATTGTTCCCGCTTCTTTCCTCGACAGTCACGGCGCGTAAACCCGTTCGAGCTCCCGTAGATGTACGTCACATAAATAACCATTTGCCGCAACAAATTCCATTCTCTCGCAGCGATAACCGAGAAGCGAACGGAACATTGTCCGGGAAAAATTACGAGATCATCTGGAATACCGCGGACGTCGCCGTCAGAATATTTAACGACGCGACGCTGATATTATAGCTGCGAGATCTCGGATATTAGACTTTAACTTTGCGATAATGCGTACTTTCAGAAGCTGGCGATATTGAACGAAGTGTCATTTCACTTATCTTTGTGATAAAAATTCTTTTTCAAGTTTTAACGATTTATTACATTCGAATATGTCGCAAGAGAAATGAGAGATGCGGGAAAGCAAAGTGTAAAAATATGTATACAATCTTTGTTTTAACTTTTAACTGAGGATAAATTAAATTTCTTTAGCTTTTACTGAACGTACTTTTAAAGATACAATTTATATTTCTGGATACACTGAGAGAAAAATGTATATTATTTGGAACTATAATGACATAGTAAATGATTATTAGTTAGGAATATCATTTTTATAGTAAGTGTTACTATTTATGTTGGTGACAATTACGATATAGCCATACTATAAGTGACTCATGTAAAATTTTTATCAATAATTATAATTATTTGAAGTAAAAATATAGCAAGATAGAATATATGGAATGGGTAAGAGAAATTAACCATTTCATATAGTCAATACAATTGGAATATTTGGCAAATATTGGTACAGATAACTATATTCTTAGCATGCTTTACTATACACATGGTAATAATAACAAAGCAAATATGATGACTATAAATTTCTGTTCACTCTGCTATATTTTGCATGTTTAAATAAACTATAAAAATATGTTTGAGTAATAAACTATAAAAATATGTTGATCAAAACTCACTATAAAGTATAGTGAGATTATTGTTATTTCAACTATTTTTTTCTCTCAGTGTAGGAAAGAGAGTAGCAATTATTAGCAACGAATAACGACACTTCAGTAGACCATTATCGAACTTCGTTCGTGGAACAATATACCGTGCACGACGCTTAATCCGCGTAAGCCCCGAATCTGCGCGAAGGCGAGTTAGAGTCGCGAGCGCGCGCGCGTTTAAACGGCGCCCTGACTAGCGATAATTTAACGGAGGCAAGGCACTACCTATTTACGTAGGAAGCGAACGAGGTACATCGTCGAAAACGCCTAGAGCCAGATACGAGAATGGCGTCTTTGGAAACTTTCCCGTCGTATAACGTCGTCGTCGGCGTGCGGGCACGCGCGCTTGTCTCCCCTAAACGTTTCGGCCAAGTACTTAAAGTTTACACGACGGGACAAGTTTGCGAACTTTAACTTATTTGCTTCCGTGCCGGATTACCGGTTAAACGGTCCCGGTCGCCGGGAGGGCTAATATAAGCCGCATGGTCCACGCAAAAGGCGCGTGATCGCCGATACCGCCGAAACCGCCACAATTCCACCGATCTTGCCACGTTAAAGGTAAAGAAAAGGAGTTAACCAATGCTCTTGTTAATGGCGAAAAAAGCAATTGTAAGAGACGTGATGCGCGAATAACAGTGGAAAAACGATCACATTTCCGCGCACCGCTCGACGGGAATAGTTATCGCCGTATATGCCACCTTATCGCCACGTGTGACACCATGATTTGCGACGGCAGGTTGCCGCGATGGGTTACAACACTCACGGGAGATAATAAAGGAAATATGAAAATTGCCTGGGATAAGAGGATCACAGTTATCTTAAGTGGTTTAAGTTATTTACATTGGCTAAGCCGCTTAAGCAACTCGGAAATTAACGTCTTTTTGTTGGAAAATGTTATAGAACGTTTATTCTTGAAATATGCGTCAAGAGCGCCGAAATTAAATATGTCTCTTGTATATTATATAAATATCATAAAGAAGATACTAATGCTAAACAAATATAAATATGAGAAATGCCATTTTCGGTCGCGGCGGTTCTCGGTGCCTAATAATAATTATTTTTGTGAATATTCCTGCTCATGCGAACTGCGCGCCGCATATTCGTCGGTCATGAAACAGTACAGTCCTTACATCCGGAATAATTAATTCACATATTAAATTGACGAGCAATTTAATAATTTTTGATGCTCACTAGCGTCTATAAGATCCTCCCATCCCCCCATTCCCCGAAAAAACTGTAAAGAACTTATTGCGAAAAATAACACCTCAACTAATGCTAATTTGTCTTAGCCGATCCATTTTAAAGCAATGGACGAATCAGATGTTATATATTTGTTTGCAATAACCTTTCAGAGACCTATTATCTTAAAATAAAGTAAAATAATCTAACTTACCGATACAATGCGCAGCAGCGGAATTATATTGATTTGTAAATACAAACATATTCAAATTACAACAATACCCAAAATAATTAATATTTTAGAAAATAATTATTGTGCGCATTGAAGTTTTCATTCGTCTTTTTTAAAAATAAGGTCATCTAATTACGTAACTAATAAAGTAATTTTATTCCGGCAAAAATTTTTATCTTATAATTTTCTTCATTTTACTTTATTAAATATTTAATACCTCTTTATTTTATTAAATATTTTAAAAAAACATGTCTTAATCAAAAAACCAATTTTACATGTATTATGTTATATAATTATGCAAAAGAGTATGTAGTCGCTGCGAGAACAAACGATCGATTTAACAAATAAAAAAGAAAAATAAATAATAAATTACATATTCTTAAATTCCTCCGCCGTTGCCTGATGCCACCTTGGTCTTCTCCTCCTCTCAGATTCCTCCATTGTAGCACTTTTTCGTAGCACTTATACACACCCGCGAAAACACGATTAATTGCACGCAATAATCATCAAAAAGTACGATAATCGCACGGCACTTTACACGGCACTCCCGATATTAAACGACCGAGACGCGTACCTACTTTTCTACACTGCGACGGAGGAATAACGCGACGTAGGAAAAACGACAGTCGTATAATCCATTCGGCACTCGTGACGGCTTGCAATAAACGAATTTCGAACAGCGGAGGGAATTCGTAGATCGTACGGCCAGGAACGTTGCCATCCACTGTTTTGCACGATATTACATCTATGAAAACAAATAATACACATTCGCATTAGAGAGATTATTATTTCACATTATAACACAAGTCCGAAAATATGAATTTCAACTGAAATTCAGTATTATACGTATATACGATACGTTTCGAAAGCGTAAATTCTGCGAAACATTCGTAATATTAATATAATCGATCTATATATCATGGCTCTCTTGAATCACTTGATCCGACGAGTCACGTATTACTCCGCGCGTTCAGTCCGGAAATGCTAAGCATAATTACATTTCATAAACATTAATCGTCGAAAAATTTTTAAGCGCAATGCGAGCTTCGCATTTCATAATTATTAAGAAAATAATTATTGCCCGTAAACATTGCAGTAAAACGATAATTTATATAATTCCCATTCCCCTTCCACTTCCTATTTCCCGTTCCGATTTCTACTAACAGTAGAATTAACCATTATTAAGGACTCGTAAATGAAGTTACGATTTGCTCGAACATCATTGTACGAATTATAGCATGGTAAGTTTTTGTACGCAATACACAAGCCCATGTGTTGCGAAATATTTAACGCTCGCTGTAAAATAAACGCGCGTCAAATATTTTGTTCCCTACGTGTCAAATTGATTTTGAATCCATTTATAGTAGAAGGATTATATTATAATAATATATATTTTAATTATAATAAATATATATTATAATATATTAATTGATAAATACCATAGAATACATTAGTCCTCGCATTTTGGCGTAGAAATTATAGAAAGAATTTATAGAATTTACAATTACGAAAAATTTTCATAAAGATCGGAGTAAAAGTTAAAGTCAGCTATCACTCGAGTATGTTTTGTGCTTAAAATAACTGATTGTGAGATATAGATATCTTCTCCATCCCTAATTGCGTTTTAAACGCCAGCTTGCACCGGATTCCCTTAGCGAATTTTGTCAAGTTCTATATATCCCCGGACAGGAGAGCTTGATTGAATAACCGATCAACGGGCGCGACTGGCGTAGTTATGCATGTATGTATATATGTTAGAAACTTGTTTAGCGCTGCCCCTCGAGACTGAAATTCTGCGGTGGCGTCGGCTGTTGCAGTCGGTTCTCCAGACATGTAAACTCGCGCCAGAGCCGATACGCATCCGTACTATCGCAACAGCCGTGCTTAACTCGGTTGCCAGTTTATAACCGCTGAACGTGTCCTCGAAAGTAAAAGCCTAGAGCTCGATCTTCGCCGAAATTCGCGCGAGATTTTCACAATTTCCGAGATATAGATACTATTGTAACAGCTGTCATCACGTGGATAAGAGAAAGAGAAAGTCAACTAATTAAACTAGAAGCTTATAAATTCAAATATGCGATAAAACTGTTTGATGACTGTACGATGACAACTGTAAGACTTTGAAAGGTGTGATTTTTTTCTCAACAAAAATCGAAATTAAATTTCTCGTATTAAGCTCGTAAATGAAAGTTATCAGTATCCAATGAGAAGATTAATATTGGACGCCGAGCGATGTAATACATTACATTGTATGAGACGAGAAGTCATCGATATATCTCTCGGGCTCCTTCGCTCCGCAGCGCTATAAATAACAACTGCCGATATAATCGGGTCGGGCGATATTCCACAAAATTAGAAAAAAGTTCGATATAGAAAAAGAAGTGTCTACCCTTAATACAACTCATCGATCGTCGTTTATCTCACCCCTTTTTCTCCCAACATCATTTTCCTTCCTTCATTGTAGCGTACGTAATACACTAAAGAATGCACAATGCAATCAGTGCGGTGATGTGATCCAAACCGAATTATCGTCATCGAGATAAGTCAACCAGATATCGCTCGCTGAGACCAGCTGTGTGATCGAGATTCCTTTAATAGTTTCCGGATAGAGACGCCGCCAGCGTGAACCGGATCAACGAATTTCCTAATATCCAAGCATCAATCGCTCGTGACGGCTATTTACTTTATACTCCATCCCCTTCCTGCCTTTACCCTTTGCGTGATGCGACCCACCAGCCAAGACAAGAGCGCGAAAGCCCAGAAGGCGAAAAGGAAACAAGATACCTAGCAAGAAGATACCGTGGTTCCTCCATCTTCCACCTTCCCTTCTCCCCGAGATCTCATATTTATATATAGTGACTACGCTAACGGAAAGTCAATCTGAGACCCACGCGGTATAATGAAAGCTAATTAGAAAATTTTCCGATGGCGAAATTAATCGACTCCCGCGCTCCAGCCTAGGTAAACGAAGCTCCGGTAACACGTATTGCCGGCTGGTAATAAAGTTCGATGGGTTCGAGCACGGGTGACGCGTTCGTTACTTTTTCCTCAAGGCTCTTAAATCCCATTTAAGCGGGCGCTTCCCTTAGTTGAGTCCTCTATCGAGGATCCATCGGTGGGGTCTCGGCTGCCGACGCTGATTTCCGTACGACGAAACGACGAAAGTGAGAGACGTGGCGAGGAACGTCGTGATATCCAATTATACGCAAATTAAATTTTCTGCGGCATCAACGAATTATCGATCTCACGAGAATATCGGAGATTTTGTCCGAGCTTATCGATAAGGGAAATCCCGAAACGTTTACTAAGAATTTTATCCGCGGCACGGCGCGCGCTAAATAAATTGATATTACGGGATATGTCAGCACGTCACTGACACGAATTATAATTTAAACGAAAGTAATACTGTGTAGCGTAACGCAGCGTATAGCGTGGAGCAAGGGATTAAATTAATAACTCCAACTATTGTGTGCGCGGCGTGGCTCGCACGAAAATCTACCTCCTTGCCGCGAAAGGCTGGCGCTTAATGTTTTATTTATCTCTGCGTCAAATTACTTGTGCATAATGAGAGCGGTGGCTTGCCTCGCATGGAACCGCGTTGCGCAAACGAGTTTTTCATTTGCGAAATATCAAGTACTTAACGGCAGAAAGTGGTCTGAAAGCCGATGTTCCTCAACGAGGGCGCGTCGCTACCCTTTCAATGGAAGAATTAACGTACCTTAGCTAATGCCTATTTTTGCAGCGCAACTTTTTCCCGTCGCGGTACATTTCCCGTAGGCGAAAAAGGGACATTTACCGCTTCGTTTCGTCGTTAAGCCGTCTGCGCGCGGCATGCGAGTCTTGCGATGAAAATTGCATTACGTTCGCCGAGTAACTCCGTTTGGAAAGTGGCCGCACGTGAATATAACGGCGGTCAAAGGCAGTTAATTTTACGCCGATTAATATTGACTCTCATTTCATGTTCGAAAGGATCCCGCTGGAAAGGTCCTATTCCACCCGCGATATTCTGCGTGCAAAGGATAACATTGATAATTGCCTTGTACTCATCGCCGCCTGCGGAATTCCCCGTATTGGCACCTTTGCTATTAAAACGCCTGGCTCATTAGTACCATCGTGCTTGGTCGAATACAATTTGCTGCGTGATCCATCCCATGTAGAATAGAAAGTCACGATGACGTAAAAATGACCTCAAAATGATGTCAAAAGTATCATTTTAGCATCATTTTGACATCATATTGACGTCATCGTGACTTTCTGTTCTACTTGGGATTTTACCGCTAAGAATAATCGTGGCATCGAAAAGCAGAGAATGTTACCTTAATTAATGTAAAAACATGCTAAAAAATCGCTGATTGCGAGATCGAGAGTAAAAAAAAGAGCTGATGAAGGTACAGCTGCACTTTTGTTTAAGGTTTAAGGTACTCGAACGTACAACGCATCGCGCGACGTGTCGCGATGCATCTCGAGTGACCCAATTCGGAGAGTGCTCGAACGGCTCGTAGGCGAGCCTGAGCGACGCCTAATAAGGTATGAAGAGACGTACTCGGAGTACGACGAAGCGGGAGGAACGGACACGTGCACGCATACCTGTCAGCACGTGTCCGTTTTGCGCCTCGTGCGGCAGTGTGCAGTATGCATAACTAGCAGTGTTGAACGCGCCTACCCCGAGCGATGCGATGCGATGCGATGCGATGCGATGCGATGCAATGCGACGCGACGCAGCGCGGCGCGGCGCGGCGCGACGTGCTCGTCGGCTGGTCGTTGTCGTCGCCTCCATCGTTATCGCCGTGTCGGCGGTCACATATGCATATTCAAGCTGGTCGCCTAGACGTCGAGTAAATTAGACCATTTGGCCCGCTCCATTATTGAGAGAAACCTGCGGAACGAAGCGGCTGCGAGCTTGTAATGCGCGACCGGTGCATTCGCAACTCCGTGACTCCTCGGCTTTCGCAAAGTTCCAGGCCGTGAGCCGAAGGGGTGCGAAGAGCCGCGAGGGGGTTTTGGCTAGGACCGACTCGACAGGATACTGCCTGGGACAAGATGGTCCTACAGGGACGGTAAAATGTGCATCCTCTCCGAACTTTCTCGGAACAGGCGACGCGTATAATATGTGCGCAAGTTCTAAGTATTATGTTTCTCATAGATACATGATTATAACAAACAATATATGGCAGCCTATCTCTAAATCACGTTATCGATTCGCAAAGTTTCATTGAAGCGATATCGTTTCCTCGCGTTTGTTTTAATGGCAATCTAAAATTGTAGAGAAGCATGTTTAGAAAAAGAAAGAAAGTGAGCGTGTGAGTTAGAGAGAAAGAGAAGACTAAGATAGGCTTGGTAACAACACCTTGCTATATGCGTTTCGAGGCGCGTGTCTCATTACCAGCGCGAAACAATTCGCGTGCGCGCACAGGCGAAGGAAAGATAAAATCCGCAATTTTCCACGTCGGCACAATAAGTCGCAATTTCAGCGCTTTGGAAGTTTGTTCGCTCCGCACGAAATCGCTGCCGTGCCCGTCGGCGTGGGCGGGTTTCATTCATCGCGCCATTACAATACTATCGTGATAGACGTGGAAACGGCGGCGCCGCGCGAATGCGCCGTTCGCAATTGTGCGAGGCGAAATGACGTGCTCTGGTAGCGCGGTTTTGCGCCGGAAGCCGACGGCGCGGCCGCTCGCTTCCGGTCTGGTTTCGCGAGTCAAAGGAAGACCTGCTGGTGCGCCGCCATTTGGCACTTCGTAACGTTAATTACAGAACGTCGCGGCCCCGTCCTTTCGTCCTTTCGCTAATGAGGAGGAGAACTTGAACTGGAGAACATTGTATTTCGAAACAACGGGCAGATCGATTCGATGAACGCGATGTCGCCATCATTGATCGCATCTTCCTCAGATTGAGGGGTGATCGAGAAAATAACGGGTACCGATCGAACTGGCGACATCGCGTTTCGTCCCTTTGATACGGAAAACTGCTGTAATCGTCGTCTTGATTCGAGATGCATTCGTTACACGGAAAGAACGGTTTTGCTGAAATATCTAAAAATTTGGCCAGACACAGATCTGAAAATAATTTTATTAGACCATCGAAAGTAACTATGTAGGACACTCAAACATGATGATAATGCTGCAAAAAGTTTTGATATTCTAGCAATTATTTTGGGCGTCCTACATAATTATTTTGATGACCCAACAAAATTATTTTCAGATCTGTGTCTGGCTAAATTTTTAAATATTTCAGCAAAACCATTCTTTCCGTGTATACGTATGCAAAAAATAAAATATAAGAATCGATTCCGTGTTATAAAATAATAACCGGGCAGCGATCGCGCTGCGTTTTGCGATATTCATTCCCGTTTCCAGCTATTAACTCCAGTCGAATATAGTCCAACTCCCGGCAGGCAGAAGACGGTAGCGAGCCACCTAATTTCATATACAGAGAGCATCGAGAACGAAGACTTTTCTAGATTTATAGTCGCGGTTCTTGGAAAACAAGCCCCGAATACGGCGGCCCTCGTTCCCGACGCGGAGAAATAAGGTATTCGCGGGCGAGTACCTTATTCGACAGTATTCCGCCGAGGGAGAGACGAGCAAGTCGCCTCCTCGCGCGCCTTTAAACTCTCGCGCTAAATAAAGTCGAAGGACGTTTAATTTACATACATTTAACTCCCCCTGCTATTTCCTCCTCGCTCTCCCTCTCTCATTCCCTCTATCTATTCTGGCCCCTGAGCAACGGCGTTCTCCACCTCGTGCGGTCTGATCCACGGTATCTCGCGGTCATCCCCCACCATGACGGCGACGACGACAACCTTCCCAACCCTGGTCCAGCAACCCCGGCTAACCCTCCTCTCGCTCGCTCTTCCTCTCGAAGCTCTCTGTTTCTCTTCTCTTTCTGTCTCTCTCTCGTGATCACTTCTCTCGTCGCTTCTCGTCCCGACGCGTTTTCCGTCTCTCTTCGCCTTTTGCGCATCGTCCCTCTCGTCTCAGTCACGCTCCCACGTGGTCCCTCTACCCTCTCTCTCTAACCCGAAAACTCGCTGACCCAATTTCCACAAAACTGCATTGCGTGTCCTACCTGCACGCGGTTGCACCTATCTATAGCGTGCGTTCAAAACTGCACGCTGCCCTCTCCTTTCCTTTTTACCTCCCGATGCGCCCGATATTTCACCCCCACGTGTGCACGGATACGACGTGTGGCGGCGCACCCCTCTCAGCCCCCCATTCACCCCGCGGACACGAAAAAAATCTGCCGTTTCGACCGTCGCGTTTCGTGCCTCCGCTTGAACGACGACAACGGGCAGAAATAATCGTACAAAAAAAAAAAGAAAAAGAAAGAAAAGCGACGACTAGCAGTACTCGCGGCACGTGACGTGACGAGTGATAATACGATGAGGAAAAAGAGCTAGCTAATGAAAGGCAAAAAGCCTCGAACGTGTTAAGTGCTGCGGAAATGAATTTAACTTTTTAATTTGTCCCACTTTTTACGTATATCGTTTTACTTTTATCGAAAGGCTATAGGAGTACACTTTGCAAGAAGCGTGCTGGCAACTTCGCTTGCATCGCGCCATGTATGTTACATATACGCTGATATATAACGGGTACACACGGCGCGGCGCTGCAACGAACAACCCGTGCTGGTAATTGCCCAGCACTCCAACATTGCCAGTCTATACCTGTTGTTTGACGCGTTCCCGCGTAAATACCTATCCGGCGACCGCAAATTTCGCATTGTCAATGCGATACTTTTAGATTTGCGACGAGTTTACATTGTAAAGTTGCGATTAATATCGTGGAAACATCGGGAAATGAAACTCGCACAATTCATCGTACAATTCGGTGTGCAATACGATTTAAATTTCCATCATATACAATTCAGAGAACAGATGACAAAATGCGGACAATACATTCCATCTAGTACACGCGATAGACACACGCTTCTATATTCCCGCTCTTATGCTTCAATACCAAAAATTTCCCGTACACGCGAGGTAATGTACTGTTGGATCGATATTATCATGTAACACTACGGAGTTTGTAAGACGATCTCATATACACCACCACGGCTAAGTACCTGGTATTCTAAAACAAAACCGGTCTTCGTTGCTCGAGAAACTCAAGTCAGCGCTCTCGAACGCAGCCGCGCTTATTATTAATAGTGCTACGTTAGCAAGTTTTAATAACACCGCGAGCGTAACGTACGTATATATAAACGCGTCGTTCATTGTGTCGTTAGCATACCAAAAATAACTTTCGGCAGTTTCTTGAGGATTCCGCATAAGCAAAAGCTGACAAAAGCGACGGGGGTGGAAGAGTTGCGACGCAATATATGCGAGAGCGCGATAACGTCGCCGGCACGACTCCCCTCGAATACGTCCACCGGAAAACCGTGAAACAGCGTGGATCACGTGAGATCCGGATTGGAAATCGAGGTAAAAGCGGACGGCGGTCGCTCGTCCGTCAATGAACCGTAATTACCGGCGCGGATCACAGCTGCGATTAAATCCCGCGCGCGGGCCGTTGCGACCCGTGGCAACAACTCTTGATTGCACTTTTCCGATTTTCCACGGTCGAGTGACCCGGCCGCGATGGTACGCGGCTGTTGTACGGAACGGACAAAGAAACCAAAAAAAAAAAAAAAAGAGCAGGGCAGCTTGCGAGAGCTTGCGGCGGGAAAGAGTTCGCGTCGGCCGCGAGCGAACAGCGAGCCCCGATAATTCGCCGAGTCTCTCTCTCTCTCTCTCTCTCTTCGCGGAGGTCCGTGGTCCAGAGGCGCGTTGTTACCAGGTAAACGCGCGACCGCGATTCGGGGTCAAAGTGTCATGAAAGGTTAAGCGTAGTTGAACGAGTTCGCGTTAAGTTAGGCTTCAGTTCCGCCCGGATGTATATCGCGAGAGGGGGTAGGAGAAGAAAAGGGGGAGGAGGGGAGGGAGGCATCGCGCCAGTTTAATGATCTTACTAACTCGGACGGGCTTTTCCATTATTAGTTCGGCCCGCGGGTAAACTCGACCTATCTTCGTACAATCGTAACGCTACCGACGACGCGACGGTGGAGATACCGTCCTGATGAGATCGCGCCCCGCTCGTTAGGCGCGGCCGCGTGGCGACGCGCGGGAGACGCGTGATTAGGATTAACGTTCCATGCATTCGCCGTTTGACCGCCCTGTCTGGGATATCGTGACGTCAATGCCGCGATCCCACGCCGCGGTCCATCATTGATGGTTTTTCATGGAACCGGAAGGGGGTCAGAGCGACCCAATCTCGCGCCGCGCCGTCCCCTGGTGTATCGTGACCCGGTTGCGAAAGTGCGCGTAATCAATTATTTGCCCCTCGACATCGCGCGATCAATCGATCGGGGCTTCGTCCGACCGATTTGAATTTGCGCGAGTACTCGAGCGGCCTATACGAGAGTATTTAGCCACGGGTATTCCGTTTATGCGCGCACAGCGGTAAATTGAAAAGAAAAATAAAAACGTAACGCTCATCATTGCGGGGAGGCGCGCTCGCAAAAGGTGACTTTCCACGACGGCAAGTTTCACCGCGCGACGTCAGATTTTTCCGAGGCGACGGTATTAGCGAACCCCCGGCGTCCGGGGTCGTCTATTTTTACGACAAATAAAAATATTTTATTAAAGCGAACGCGGAAGTACGCCGCTGCACGGCGCGCCCTCGGTTATGAAACTTTCATATCCAGACCGTACGCTCACCGGTAATGCAGAGTTTAAAGGCAACGTAGATCTTGGGGAGGTCGAAAGGCGCGGTTTATCTGTCCTTAGAGAGCGATGCGGTTCCTTTTAGATTACGAGTACTTTACGTATTGTACGTATATGTATACCGACGATTGTAAAGTTGCCGAGTGCCTCTCGCGAGGAGTACATAACTACGTTTCACGTAAAAGCTCCGTGTCTTTTATCGTGACACGCGGAACGGCACTTGAAATCTAGATGTTTCAATTAACTACGGATAGTTGATTTCCATAGAAAAAAAGAGATGTATATCATTGATATCATCCTCCCCAGACAGCACAGGATATCCTATGGACATCCATTTTGTGTCCATTTCTTGTCGGGATGTCCATGGACCTTATAAAGATATCCACAGGATATACATTTATGGACACTATAGGAACAACCAGAAACTTTAATTTTTCTAAATCGCCAATAAATAATTAACATATAATAGGGTAACTCCGGTATATACGCCGCACCTAAGGAAAACTTAATTTATTAAGTACTATTTACTATGTTTAAGGCAAATAAATTATACCAATAAAAACTTTATATTGTCTACTACTATAAAAAAATTAGAAATATAAAATATTTATTCTTTGTATTTAACAAAAAACTGTTAGAAACCCTTGCATTTTTGCCATATATCCCATAGGGGTGGGATATATGACTATTTATGGATAGGATATACGCCTTATAAAAAATTTACAAATAATGTTTATAAATAAGGCAATAAAATGATATACAATAACTTATAAATGTGTGTAAAAGGTTTATTAGAGTATAAGAATAATAAACAAATACGCGAAACATAATAATCTTGTATCTTTGCGGGCCTGATTGGTGGTTATAACCACCAATCAGGAAGTGGGAACAAGTTCGCGTCTCTCTACTTTTTAGGACTCTAGACTACAGAGCGTTTGTACTACGGCATAAATCCCGCACGCTAAAAATGCCGTATATCCTAAATAGGTGGGATATACGAGATATCAAGCTAAACAAAGAATATAAGAGTTATGCACTTGTATTTTGCCATCCTTTACTATCCCTCTACACTTATGTATCATGAAATAACCATTAAGCCTTTTACATTCTTTACAGTAATCATTTTACGTAGGTCGTAATACATGCTACTTAATACATTGAGAAATCGATTCAACTTACGATGGTTTCGGTAATATTAACAGTAAAGAACTAAAATCACAACACAATACTAATATAAAGGCACATAACAGAGTGGTTGCGAGCAAATTACTTGTACTCCTTCTATTTTTTCTGACTTCTGCGGCGTAAATCCCCGCGCGGCGTAAATACCGGAGTTACCCTAGATTGTAAGACGACTTGACTGACAATAGATGGTATTCTATTTATTACTACGTATCAACCATACGGATTGTGGTCCTCTACGAGTATTAAATTTTAATAATAATAATGCTAACGCATCTTTTAGATTCTCCCCCCTCTCGCAACACCCTCCCATCACGAAAACTGTAGGAATATCCCAAAATGGACAAGTTTGTATGTCCATGTAATATCCACTACATCCGCGAGCAGTACGCGGCACCACCACCAGATGGACGCGGAGTTCTCGTATTTCTCGTAAGTAAAATACCATACAAGATGGAATAAAAGACACAGCATTATAAAAGCCTTCACCCATGTTTTAACGAAATGGTTTTTCGAAGACGAGTCCCTAAAATTGGGCTCCAAGGTGTGAAAGTAAATGAGATGTATTTTGACAATACAATTTCGTTCAGTTCTAAAGTTAATGAAAATACTTGATGTTCTTGGTGGTTATATGTATCAAAATGTATCGATATAGCTTTTATCATGTCCACCAATTTTATAAACGGATATACCATAGATGTCCATAGAATATCCGAAGGACGTAAAACGGATAGCCTACGGATATCCTTCAATATCCTTAAAGGATCTTATAGATATCCTTCGAATATCCGTGTGCTGTCTTGAATAGCTTTTTCTATGCATAGAGAGAAAAAAAGATGTATCATTGATATCATCCTCTTTCTGAAATCTATCGTTTTCATCGAACTCTTCGTTACGCGTGCGTAAGTACCAGTGTAAACTTGCGTGTTCAGAGCAGATTCTTCACGCGCTGCTTCATCCCCCAGCAAGCTATCCTCGACCAAATACGGCGGATAAGGAAGGGATGAGGGAGCGAGCAACAACACTACGACGGCTCTCGAGAATAACAGCGGCAGCGTTGTCCGCGGTTGAAATCCTCTTTCCTTTAGAGGGAAGAGTAAATATTACCGTGGTGCTTCTCTCTCCGCACGATAGTTCCGTAAATAAAGGGCAGCCGCGTGCGTCACTGGCATAATGCGATTCGATCGCATTAACGCTGTCGTGGATTCGCTAGTGGTTCGATTTTGAATTGCTAGCGTTTTTTAACCCTCGACGGATTAGATCAGGCGCGAATTTATTATTAACTCGATTTTCGTCGAGGCAGAAGCCGAGCATCTTCGTGAGTGACGTTCATCGATGGATTAACGCGGACGTTGATCGCAAACGGGTCCCTTTTCAATTAGCCGATAACGATTATTTATGCCGCGAGATAGGGCCGTGTATGACGCAAAGTTTATCGCCAGGTCATACCGAAATGAACGTGTCGGCTACACGTGTCGGGTTTAACCATTAACCCGGGCTTACTCATACACAATTCAAATGCAACCCGAAGCCAAGGCGATCCGAGCTCGCCGTCCTCTAATTTAAGCCACGTCACAAGAGCGGCGCACGTTGATTAGCCTAGGCAAATGATTGGTGATACGTACGCCCGGTCGGCTATCTCGTCGGTAAGCATAGCTTATTTACACAACGAGCACGGTGCTTCGCGTTTGCATTCGCTAGTAAGAAGCTGCGGATCCCATTACACGAGTACAATACATAAGCCGCCGCATAAATACGCTACGTTTTGAGCATGCGCCTCTATGACGTCTCAGTTGTCAACGTTTCTCTAATATTGCTAATTCACCGTTATTTGCGAATCACGGTGCAACGCCAGCAAAACCTCCCCTTCCAAGAGCGTCCACAGGATTTTTTCCAGGAGGAGGGGGGGCATGATACAAAATATTACTTCCAGAATTAGAATACTTATAATTTGAAATTTATACCACCTTTTTAAATTATAATCCTACGGATTAGGGCAGAGATCGGCAAGATTAGCACAACTTTGTCTTTCCTTTATTCAAAGGGAGAGCAACCCAGATAGCAAAGAGAATCCAAAAAGAATTCTTTTGAAATCCCCGAATTATGAGATGGATTCCTTTCTCATCCCATTTCTGTTCTAAAAGCACTCTTGAGAGTTCAAAAAGAATTCGCTTTTATGTCACCAATTCTGGGCTCTTTTTCAGATACAAAAGGAATTCTTTTTATACTCCATAAGAATACTATTGAAAAGGAATTCTTGAGTTCATATAGAATTTAAAAAAGTGAGTTCTTTTTGAATTCATAACGACCACCTGTGCTATCTGGGAAATGCTTAATTTTTTGCTGATTCCAGAGGGGCAGGGGGACAAATGCCACCTCTTGCCCACCCCTGCGGACGCCCATGTCCCCTTCGTCACTTATTATTCCGCGACGATACATATTTATTCGCCATCGAATATTTAACGTATATAATAATCCGTTGGACTCGTGCCATGAAACGAAAATAAGATATAAGCCGAGAAATCAATATCTTTTCGAGCGGTCGTAAAATGAGATTCTATTGAAATTCGTACTCACCAGTCGTCAGGAAGCGAAATTTTACTCCCCATCGATTTCACCTCCGGTACGTATGTTATGGACGCGGGGCTATTCCTATCCCTGATATATCCATCGGATTACGCAATCCGCTGGCTCTTCACAATCGCGCCGCCGGTCCACCTGGAAAGGAAAATCCAGTTATCGGCTGTACTTTGCATCCGAGAGACCAGCAATTTGATTTCGGCCTAGATATCGGTCGACACTTCGGTTAATAGATCGGTCATGGTAATTGTGTGCGTGTACCACCGAAAACGGGGAGGAAGAAAGCCGATAGATGATCACGATGTCGTTAATAATACACGCATGCGATCTCCGTCAGCAGTAAAAGTGGAAGAGGAGGCGCGAAGGGTTCGAACGTGCCAACAAGTGTCGCAACACCCGTTCGAGTATAAGTACATCAGATCGATCGTCGGCCGCCGACGGTTTTCCACGATCTTCCATTGTACGGCGAAATTTATGGGGCACTTTTCGCGTTTTCGTCTCTCCCCACTCGCGCTCCTACCCCCTATCTATTCCACGACGTGAAACGCGGTGACTTGGGAGAAATGCGCGATCCAACGAAACGCTCGAGGAGACAGAGAGAGAGTCGTAAAGCTTCTTCCTCGCAGTATTGCGAAACTCATTCGAGTTTATGGAATGCGTCCGGTGGATGCGCGCAGACGGAAGAAGGCGGAAAAATGGTTGCGATATGAAAACATGGGTGAATTAGAAAGGGAATCGCGAAAGGAGTTCGTTCTGGAAAAGTCGAATGTCCGATCTTCGAATCATTCAACTTGTTAGATGTATCTTGAACAAAAGAGATTTACGAATATTCGATCTTTGGACTATCTAATATATTTAGAATAAAAATATTTATAAGTACTTGATCTTCGAATCATCTTATATTTGTTTAATATATCTTGAACAAAAGAAATTTATGTAATATCCAATTTTTTAATCATTCAATATATTTTGCACTAAAGAGATCTATAAATATCCGATCTTTGAATTATACAATTTGTTTAATATATTTTGAACAAAAAAAAATTAGGAATATCCGATCTTTGAATGATCCAATTATGTATATTTTGCACAAAAGAGATTTAAAATATCCGATCTTCGAATCATCTAATTTATTTAATATATATCATGAACAGCATGCATGAGAAATTTATGAACATTCGATCTTCAAATCATCACATTTGTTTAATTTATTTTGAATAAAAAAGGTTTATAAATATCTGAATCGTCTAATTTTTTTAATATATCTTGAACAAAAGAGATTTATAAATATTTTAATTTAATTTGCACATCTAATTTGTTTAATATATCTTAAACAAGATGAGAAATGTATTTTTTCATTTAATTTAATTTAGAAAAAATGTAATAATATTAAATATTAAAATTAATTTCTATTCTTGAAGATCGTTTTTTTTTTACAAACTCATACTCCACTTCGATTCACTCGCTTCTCGTAACTGCAATTAATCGTTAATTAAGGAAGTATGAATAACGGATGGTACATGTTTAATGATCTTCTCTTTGGCGAGAATCTCGCGTTTACAACTGAGCAGGCGACATGGTAAATCGCGCATAATCGCGAGACATCTCCCTGCTCTCCAGACAGGTGAGCATCTAGGTCAGGGCGTAAAGTTTAAGGGTTACTACTGAAATTTGCATATCGCTCGGGTCCGAGGCGCGGGACCCTCGTCTCGCCCCTTGGAAAGCCGGATACGGGCGCACACAGACGTGCTGCAGTCGCAAGTGCGAAATTGCACAAACGTATCACCGCGAGATAATACGCAAACGTATCTCGAGATCGTGATACTGGAGTTCGTTATTGACTCCTCGCTCGCTTTCCGCCATCATAAGAAATAACGATCGACATCGTTATTCGACTTAAGTCTCCTTAGAGACGGCGCGCGAGACGTCATGATGTTATCTCGTATTCTCTTCATTATGCTCTTCAAATATTAATAATAATAAATGAAAAAAAAAATAAAAGGTAATTGGGGGGAAGATGCCAAGCAACCATGATTCAGAATTCGTTTATAAGTTTATAAGTTAACTACTTTATGTTCATTTTATTGTGTTTTCTAATACTGTATTCTTTAAATAACAAATGTAAACTGAGCGAACAAATGCAAACTCGTACCCTACTGAAAATCCTTATTCTTAATTATGATCTCAACTATGATCTCAATAAAAATTTTGTTCTTAATTGTGTTCTCAATTGTAATCTTAATAAAAATTTTATTCTCAATTGTGATCTCAATAAAAATTTTTCAGTAGGGTATTCTCTTTATTATGCTCTTTAAATATTAATAAATAAAAAATAATATAAAAGGTGGGGGGGTGGGGAAGATGCCAAGCAACCATTATGATTCAGAATTCGTTTATTAGTTTATAAGTTAAACTACTACTTTATGTTCATTTTATTGTGTTTTCTAATACTGTATTCTTTAAATAACAAATGCGAACTCTGAGCAAACTGAGGAACATTCGAAAAGCGAAGGAACTCGAACGCACCGTGCGGACCGACCAATCGCAGCCGGGCGTTCAGGGATGGCGATCTCTCGCAGGCTGCGATTGGTCGACTCGCTCGACTGCGCGATTCAGACTAACCAACTTCAGTTCAGTATCTACGCCGCCGAACTGATTGCCGTGTCTGTTTTGCGTACAAAACTCTCGAAGCAGCGAACTCTAAAGTCCGAGGGCGTCCGCAGGATTTTTTCCAGGAGGGGGCATGATTCAAAATATATTACTTCCAGAATTAGAATACTTATAATTTGAAATTTATACATTTTTTGAAATTATAATTCTATGGATTAGAGCAAAGATCGGCAAGGTTAGCACAACTTTGTTTTTCCTTTATTCAAAGGGAGAGCAATGCTTAATTTTTTACTGATTCCAGGGGGGACAAATGCCCCCTCTTGCCCCCCCTGCGGATACCCATGCTAAAGCCCCTTATGGGCCATCTACAATGAGTCGCAGTCGTAAGAGTCGTAAGAAATTGACCAATCACAGTTCATTATTCTTCGATCGCAAGGAGAATAATGAACTGTGATTGGTCAATTTCTTACAACCCTTACGACTGTGACTCATTGTAGACGGCCCTTTACACAATGCCAGGCAACAGGCAATAGGAACAGAAAATAAACACAAGCAATAGAATTCAACCTATTGGAAACCGTGTATCAATGAACAATATTGATACAAGAGGTTTGTTCGCGTCACCTGCCCCAACATGCTCCTATCCACTCCAATGCACTCCAATACGTTGATTCCGGTCATTCCGGTGACGCCAACCTATTAGAGTGCATTGGAGTAAGTAGGAGCATGTTGGGGCATGGCGACGCAAACAAACCTATGGTTTCTGATAGGTTGAAATCTATTGTCTGTGTTTATCTTCTGTTCCTATTGCCTGTTGCCTGGCATTATGTAAGGGGCTTAATGTCCATTTCCACAAATGTAGATTAATCTCGGTTTAACGTACTCTTTATCTTTTTCTAATTCTTAAAACTAGAAAAAGATAAAGAGTAAGTTAAACCGAGATTAATCTACATTGGTGGATAATGGACGTAAGCGCAACGATTACTCGAACGAAGATAAATTAATTTGTTTGAAATGCACTCGTTTCCCACAAAGCACAAAAATGTTTTAGAAACGTTTCAAAGTTTCAGAAATGTTTCAGAAACGTTTCTGAAACTTTGAAACATTTCTGAAACATTTCTGTTAAGTTTTGTGCTGTGTGGGTTGACATCGTTTGTTAATTAAGGAGGCTCTATAGATAATGGATGTATCGAAAAATTGGAAAAAAAACTTCATGGACGTATAAATTGAGATGCGAGAAAAGTGCTCGAAAAATTGTAGCATCGGTTACCGTGTAAAAATTTGCAAAAATAAATTTTGAAATCACAGTTTTTAACATGAGCTCTTATGGCAGAGGGGTTCCTGGAGACAGGAAATGAGATATTAATTATATGAAGGCGGTCAGCCAGTGATTCAAAAAACGGAGCTCTTATAGATCTTAATCTAAGCTTTTCAGAAATATCGAGAAAAACAAGGATTACCGTGTAAAATTTTGTGATATTGGCTATTGAAACAGGCCATATCACAGTTCACGTAGGGCTGGGTTCCGATTCCCCACCCGAGTGCCCTCAGGTATCGTTTTATCCTTGTTGTTTACTGAATGTTAAACAAGGATAAAACGATACCTTTGGGCACTCGGGTGGGGAATCGGAACCCAGCC
>NJRP01000030.1:684513-695707 GCA_003063835.1 Aphaenogaster floridana
ATTCACTTTAACCTAAATTTATAAACAGTAAACACAGTCACTGACTCGAAAAATACCACGGTCATATGAGCAGAACAGCGAGACTCAAGTTCGCGACGTTGCCACATTTTCTCGCATGTATAAGCCGAAGTCAAAGGAGCACTTACACGATATTTTTAATTATTCCTCGCTTCGACTAATATGCTATAATATAAGCTCTAACGTTATCAAAATTTATGAAAAATTTTATGAATACTTAGAATTGCTGAATTTGAAGATTTTCTCTTCATCTCTCAACTGACTAGAGCCTCCTCAATACGCCAATATGTGTTTGAAATATGTCTATGGTTTGAACAAATCTTTCAAATATTCCAGAAGCCTCAGCATGACATTTCGTCTCATAGGCCGGTATTCATAGTCGGATCTTATATTTAAAGCGGTGTCTATAATGAGATTTTAAATCGTAAGACTTAACATATCGACCAATCACAGTTGAGCATTCTGAAAGTAAGACCGCAATTTTGCTTGTGATTGGTCGATATGTTAAATCTTACGATTTAAAATCTCATTGTAGACACCGCTTTAGGCTGGGTCTACATTGGATGTCGTAAGTCGTGTCGGAAGAAATTGACCAATCACAGTTCATTATTCTTCGACCGTAAGGAGAATAATAAACTGTAATTGGTCAATTTCTTACGACATCCAATGTAGACCCAGCCTTATTCACTTCCTCCGGACACTTTTCAGGCTGCGTTTCGTTTCACGCATATGCGTGCATTTTTTACAGATTACGTGACATGAACTATAGATAAATGCGCGCATATGCGTGAAACGGAACGCAGCCTCAGTCTGCTATTCCGCTTCCATATATATATATTCTAAGCTTGCACCGTTCATCTTTTTTTCTCTTTCTTTCCACGTTGGAGAGAAAAAGAGAAAAGATGAACGGTGCAAGAAGTTCAGCTAAAGAACAGACCTAAGATGTCGCGCGAGTCGCGCTTCCGCGTTGTCGACGGAAGCAGCGGCGCGGCCATGTTCGAATCCTTTTAGGTTGGTTTCGCTAGCAGCACGTTGTCGGAGCGGTAAGTGTAACATTGATCCCCGAACGTTTCTTCGTGATTATATATTCTCATTTGTCGTTAAGCCTCGTGGTAAGCTCAGTTACTTTTGCTACTTTTTTTTTTGCAAAAATCCGGATGGTTCTTGAACGAAGGTGGCCTGAAAAACAAACGCGACGCGGGACGACTTTGCGTTGTCAATGTTGAAGCCTCGGTTGTTCTAAATTTCAGTGTTTGTTTCTCACGATCCTGCCTTCTCTCAATAAAAATTGCAAACCGAAAACGATTCTGACCACGTCTCGCAATACTCTCGGGTAGTTCTTGAACAAGGTTGCTCGATATTGTAATCGTGACCATAGCTCACGGCTCTCTTGATTTTGTTACAATTCAGATAAGCCACCATGCAGATCTTCGTGAAGACCCTCACGGGTAAGACCATCACCCTCGAGGTAGAGGCCTCCGATACCATCGAGAATGTCAAGGCCAAGATCCAGGACAAGGAGGGAATCCCACCGGATCAACAGCGACTCATCTTCGCCGGCAAACAGCTGGAGGATGGACGCACTCTCTCAGATTACAACATCCAAAAAGGTGCGAACATATGTAAAGACTCGGTTACAATACGCGAAGTAAGAAATAAGAGTAGATGTAAGAGAAATAGTCCTGGTGTAAGGGAGCTAAAGTAAAGATGTAAGCGAAAGAAATTTTTTTATTTCTTATTTCAACTTCAGCCTTTATGCTTACGCTCGGCCAATCAGAGCGCAGTCGACTATTTGCTAAAAATATTTAAAAAATTAATCTTTATTCCTTACTCCATATTCGTATTCATACTTCTTATGCCATGCTTACTCGACGTATTGTAGACAAATCTTAATGTTAAATTGAATTTATGAAACTTGCCTAGTCATCACGAAAGTAAAAGCTAGGTTTTGTATAGCGCAGCATCAATAAAATTCTGAAATATTTGTTAAAATAAAAATGGAAGACATTATTGACGTGTATGAAAATAATTTTTCTTTTCTTTTGTAGAATCGACCCTCCATCTGGTACTTCGTCTCCGAGGTGGTGTCATTGAACCCACACTGCGTATACTCGCACAGAAATACAACTGCGATAAGATGATCTGTCGCAAGTGCTACGCTCGTCTTCATCCACGAGCAACCAATTGCCGTAAGAAGAAATGTGGCCACACGAATAATATCCGACCAAAGAAGAAGCTGAAGTAAACTAAGCACCCAATTCCATTTTCCATGTTACAGAAATGGAAATATATATTTCTTATATATATGGCACCAATAAACTACAACTGGTAAACTGATTTTTCGCATTTTATTCTTTACGTATGTTTAATAAAATTAAATTTGTATAATTATGTCAATTTTTTTGATATAAAATAAGCATATAATTGCATATAATGAGCACTGAGTGAATGTAATATAAATTAATTTTATATTAGCAATTGCATAATTGCTAAGATAAAATTGATGCTAAATTTGTATATATATATAAACAATATTTAGTATTTACAATATAATATATACAATAAGTTTAATTTATAGAACGTGAAATTAATTAGGTCTTATCCAGAGCACGCTGGTTTCATAAGCAGTTTGTATTGAGTGGCATAAGCTTCATATAAATTCATATCATTTGGATTTGGTATCATGCCACCTACCTGTAAAAATATTAATGAATACAAAATTATATAATATTTTAAGTGTGTGCAAAGTGTTTACATACTGTGGCTCTTTTCACGTATTGCTCGTATATGCTTATGCTTGCATCTTTAACGTTAGATAGCGTAATGACAGCAGCTGTAGATTCGTGAAAGGATGCTTGCTGAATTAATTTCGAACGCAATTTAGTATGATCTATGGGATATGTTGCATTGCGTCCTATTAGAACAAATCTAAAAAAGGAAAAATTTATATATACAATTTTTCATATTTATAAAAAAGATAATGTTGATATAATTACCTTTTATAAAGAATAATATCATTTCGTTTTGGATACTCTGGTTCTGTACCATATACTTCTTTCATAGAAGGAAACAATGATTCAAATGATATTAATTCAGAACTGTCTTTAGAAGTAATTAATTGAGAGTCGTCCATTTGTTGATGGCTTTCATCTTCATCTGAACTTGAATCCTCGCTTGAGCTGCAACATGTAATCGATAATATTAATTAATCAAAGTTAATTATGAATATTAATTTTTCTATTTATAAATAAGTCCGAAGAATATAAGTGATGATAAAATTTTATATACACCTTGCGCTGGATGTTGTACTACTTGTACTACTCTGGCCAGTCATAGATGGATTTTTCATATTTAAATTTTTACTACCTGCTTCCTCTCTCCGTCTACCTGGTCGTACACGAACAGCAAATGGACTATAGCAGGTGGTAAAGTGTGGCATAAAATCTCTGACAGAGTGACTTATTTTATATGCATATACCTCGGATAGTAATGACAATTCATATGGCCTAAAATATTTACATAGAATTTTTCGTAAAACATCAATTGATGACATAGATGATATATATATATATATATATAATAATTATAAAATAAGTGATGCTACCTATGATAATCATAATAAACGTCGATCATTTCTTCAATTGAATTTTGCACTTGTATCATTTCTGAACAGGATTTTGTTACTTCATCGAGTGCATAAGGAAGACATTTCAATACACTTTTATCCCACCATTGTGTCAGAAATCTTCTTTTACGCAAGTAGTGACAAGCAGGTAGATGATGAAGATAATAATCCGTTAGAATTTCCCATATTGGAGACTTACCTTCTTCAGGTATGAACAATCCTAAAATATACGCATATTAATTAAGCGATAATTATAGATCGTTTTGCAAAGATTAGATAGATATGTGTTTATTTACCCAGAAATAAATTAATCGTGTGTTGCTTTTCTTGGTCACTAAACGTATTACTGTAATATCTGCTCAAAGTTTGCATAATATCGTTACCCTGACTTGTCCATGGAGCCGTTTTCCTAAATGATAATAATTTCGTATAATTAAAGTTATTTTAATTATGTATTGCCACATTCAAATGTAATAACGTTCATCTACCTGTATGTTTTAATTCTGTGTACCAATTGTGAACCACCATATTGCAAGGCTAGAGTATCCCCATGATCCTCGTACAATTCTTCTAACATTCTCACACAATCAGAATCAAATTCAAGTTTAGGAGATTCTAGTACACCCAAAGCACACAACTGAAACCCTAAGGCACACTTTCCTATTGCAAACTGAGCTGTATTAGTCCGATCTAAACAATCTACACAATTGGTTCTGATGATTCCAGTTTGCACAGTTCCTTTCCTAGCGAAACATTCCTTCACTTTACTTTGGATTTGATTTAATTCGTTTGTTTTATTGATTTCTATATTTGAATCAGAACTATGTATGGAACTTGTTTGTCTGTTATAATCCATTTTAATTGAAGTATTAATAGAGCTTCTGGTGTCATTTAAATTAGATGATAAAGTCGAACTCGAATTCATCTTGTGAAGTTTCCTCGTGTGTGTGGTATTGTTTTGTGGTGAGAATAGATTTCTCTGATTATAATAAGGATTTTGTGACTGATAAACACCAGTCTTTAATACAGCATTGTAGGCAATGTTTGCTAATCGCCCCATAACGTTAACCTTTTTTCTAAAAAAAGACAAAGAAATTATAACGAAATTGTTTCATGTATTTTATAATAATATTAATAAACTTGCCTTTAATATTTATAAACTTACCTTTTGCTCATACGTGCCATATCGAAACTTATATATTGGATATGATGTTCTGGAGGTAGAAACTGATTTAAATATTTCACAGCCATACTTAATTCTTCGCTTAATGTACTTTCGTGTTTCTTTTTTTCCCGTTTTTTTACTAAATTTAATATTATTATTGGTGACCCATATCTTTTCAACAGTTGATTAAAATGTGCTCCTAAAAGTATTTTAAATGTATAGGAATAATAATTTCATATAAAAATAAAATTAATTTGCCTATTTTTATATACCTGCTGTTTCCACATAAGGATCGGACAAATCACAAGTTATAGTCGGTTTTGGGACCATTTTACTAACATCCTGACTCCAATGAGCAGGCACTGATCCACGCATTTGTACAAAAGAACTGAAACGTCCTTTACTTAAACAACTCACGCCAGAATCATGAACAATTTGTTCCGTTTCTACTTCATTTGCAACGTCTCCCTATATTCATATAATCATTGATCAGTTCATTAACAAATATCTATGAGAAATGCATATTACAAGTGCATCTGTACATACATCAAAATTTGCACCACGTTTCAGAAAACGTGTTCCTGCATATTTGTTACTTCTTCTGGCAATAACGGTGACATACATAGATCTTCCAAAAATGCTCACATTTGACTGACCAATAAAGCCGTGTATTATATACAATATCCATTCAGGATGCAAATCTTGTTCTACTGGCTTTAAAAGGTGAGAATTCCACACAAAACGACGCTGTGGATTACTACGTATACCGTAATCTATATATTTCTCGCCTTTACTATAAATACATTTTATATTATTACTAATTATTCCCTTACTATGTTTAAGTAAAATATATATTTTCAAGTTTTCTTGAAGTCATACATAAAAAGAGATGAACTCATACTATAACGTACCATTCAGTTTGCCAATCTTTTCTGAATGCCCACATGTTAAAAAAATCTTCGTCATCTGATTCTTCAGATTCCTTTTGACTAGGTGTATCAGTGGGAACATCAGATTTAATACATGTTGGCGGTGCCATGTTACTTTGAAAAGTATGTGATATGTCATACGAATAACTGAAGTAGAAGTTACTGCTGAGATCAATACTTTGAAACATCTTTACATATCTCTGTTCGTCAGGATGGAAGATTCGTATAATGTCATTTGGTATGTATATCATTGACGTATCTTCTATCTTATATATTGTATGATGACCAATAACTGCAACTCGGCGACGTTTTGTAACTAGGATTATGTAATATCCCTCCAAAAAACGTATAAATCCTGCATTAAATATTTTTTTCTAAAATATATCTATAACTCATTATGATTGTTATTGTTAATTATTATAGATATATTATATTAATATATATATTAATTATTATATATACATATATATATATATATATAATATGTATATTATATTAATATATATTAATTATTATAGATATATTTTATATTTTCACTATATTCCTAATTAATTGAAAATGGAGTTGGATATTGATGAGTTACTTGCATATCTTATACACAATCTTAAGCACTATTAATTTTTGTAATATGTTGCATTGTCTACGTGGTATGTAATATCCATGCATTTAGCCTAATTACATTACATGTGAGAAATAAATATATAAGTAAATATCACACCATGCATGCGAGAGGATATGTACATACCATGATATACCATGATGTCTGATTGTGAATATTAATTCTGTTAATCATATAGTGTTTATTATTCTAATTGGTTGCATATATTGGCCCATCAAATATCAATTCATTAACCGAATAACTCTGTATAGTGCTATCTAATGTAACCAATGTTTTGTCACACGTTCTCTTAAAATTAATACTCAAAATATTTCATTTTGAACCAATTAAAATTTTACCTATTATTTACATACTTAACAATTCATACATTAATACGTTAATAAGTTTATATACTCCCTTATATTATCCCCAAAGCTAATTTTCTCTTTATGCAACAAAGTTATTCCGTTTACAATAATTAAATACGTCTACCTTTGGCTTTGTCAATAAAAAGCTCATTATGCCTTACCAAGGAGAGCAAAAGCTGGCACTAGCCTGGGGAAAGTATCTCTCTGCCACATACTCTTCCAGGTGAATTTAGTTTGTGTCGGTTTGTGCAGTGGTTTTTGTAATTCTTGTTGCTCAGGCTCCTCTGATATACCCGAACTAGGTGCAGGTTCTTTACTATTTTTGCCTTTATTAGCAAGCAAATGTAAGTAAGCTAACGCTAAATTTCATATAACGCAATTAACAATAATTCCGATAAGATGCTTTTAGTATCTGATACAGTATAAATAATATTAGTAATAGCATGTAACAAGTTTTATATATATGATATATAGAAGAGTTAAATATATATCATACCATGGACAAAGCTTGAAACACTGAGGAGCCTAAGCTTCAACATTATTATCAATAGTATAGAATAATAGAGAGAAGAGAAAGAAATGCATATGCCGTAGATTCTAAATAACCATTTAAATCAAAATATGTACGACTACATAAGTAACTATGTTTAATACATATATACTGCAAAAGCTTATGAGTGCAGTTATTAACACGTTGAGTGCCACACACGTGTGGACCATCGGTGGCCCACGTTGGACTTTCCATTCAGGCCGTTTGCACATATTGTACATGACCTCTTCTTGTTGGTAATGATTTTTGTAGTCATAAATTGGACGTGACCTCTTCTTGTTGGCAGTGATTTTTGTAGTCATAAATTGGACTTTCCGTTCAGGCCATTTGCACATATTGTACGTTACCTCTTCCTTTTGATAATAATAACTCATGTCATAAATATTAAAAGATACATCTTATAAAGATATATCATAAATGGGGTAACATGGATCATTGATGGTCTGAATGGAAAGTCACGCAGCTTGAATGGAAAGTCACGTGAAATTAGTGCGGCATTCAACATGTTAATAATTCTGTTTGTCATTGTGCATCGTGTGAGAGAACACGTGCGTAATGATCTTACCAACAATTCCAAAGGCGGATACGACACGTGCAACGCCACTCACGTTGTTGCGCTGTCCCGCTCGTGTCCGGTTACCCATGTCGATCATGTTGACAAGATCTTTTATCTCGTCCTGAGTGTATTCCCTCTTGTCGTCCACCACGAGCAACTCCCTCGGTTCCATCCTGTCGATTTTCAGGACTCGGAAACGCGTTAATGTGTTGTTGGATCCCATCAGATAGAACCGCTGTAATAAACGTAAATGCGATCAACAGTCTTGGGGTAAATCGGAGAAAAGCTCGAACGTATAAATTTGAGACTCACGGATTTTGTCTCGTACAGGGCGATTTTCTGTATAGAGGAAATAATCGGATGGAACACCATGGTTGGTTTGCTTTGTTCCTCCATAGCGACGTAGCGTTTATCACGATTTTGTCCCGAGACACGCAACAAATTGACTTTAACAAGCTGTCATACCCTAACGCCTCTCCATTTCTCCTCGGCTTTGTAGCAGACGATGACTATATTCACGAAAATATAACCTTTAAAATGATCATCTAGCCTTTATTTCTAATACTTGTTGAGACGAGAGGGCGTTAGTGCACAGTACATACATTTCTTATGCGTGGTCTACAATAGAAGTAAGCGTAATAAGAGTAGAAGTAGGAAATAATATAAATTTAATTCGCTTATGCCCTTACTCCAGCGCCTGTGATTGGCTCCCTCTTACTCTTACTCCACGTATTGTAGACGGGGCTTTTTGTAGAAGTAACTCATGTTTGTATACTCAAGTCAAAACGTAGATTTCCTCTTAAACAAAATTTATTTTTAATCTCATATACAAGAGACCTTAAATGCTTGAAATTAAGGTGATAGGGGATATTAATGAAAAGATACATGAATCTTTTTAATTCAATATAATTACTTTTCATTTTCCAGTATTAACATTTGTAACGTTAATACAGAATCGCAATACCAGAAGAGTCTATACAATTATTATCTACATAATATTCGCTTATTCTATTTAGATAATATTCAAACATTCTTTTGCAATAAATACGAATGACTGTATTGTACAAACACCGACGTATGCAACTGTGAACGCGAATAGCATCTTATCCTTCTTGCCACCTGCCAAGTATACCGGCTTGTCCAACGCAGCCTGTAAACAAGAGAGAATATTGTAAAAGTATGCATTCAAAATGTAACTGTAGCTGAATATCATCGTTACATATACTTGCCTGGAAATGTTTGTACTTCGCCCACATTTTCGGATCAAGAGTGGGTGGTTTCTCAGTGCAATAGCCCGCCTTGGGCGTAATCGTCACTGGTTTTGTCTTGATGCTATCGTAGATCATTACTGGCTCCGACTTCTGTAAAGGAAGAGGAGACTGAAACAATATAATTTTACTGCTTATTTGCTGAATAAGCATATGCACTAAATAAAAATACTAATATTAGGAGAAAAATATTAATATACTAGCTTTTTCGCCCGCACTTAGCGCGGGCTCCCCTATGTTTGTCTATTTGTAGATCGTAGACGGTTTTTTCCATGAATAGTGGCTACGTTTACACCGTGCATTTAGGCCGCGGCCTATACCCCAAATTCGACCTAAATTATTTAGGCCGATCGCTGTAAACACTTGGTAGGTGACCTGACCTGGCTTTAGATCAGGCCTCGCTTTTTAGTGACCTGACCTAAAATAGGCCGCCTGTAACTTCGGTGTAAACGCATGTTATCCGACCTAAAGGCTTACTAATTTTCTCGCTAGGATTTGCTGCGTTGTAACTGTGTTCAACTGTGAAAATAATTTTAAAAAAATAAAATTTCGCGAAAATAATTTAGGTGTTTACGGTGTAAACACTTGGTGGCCAGACCTACTTTGGGTCAGAGTATAGGTCAGGCCGCGCATAAGTCTCTCGGTGTAAACGTAGCCAGTAACATTTACCCGGAAAAAATAGGGAAAAGGTGTACCTTTTTCTGAAAACTTTATATAGGGGCCCCTCGACCCCTCCCAAAAACCATCTATGGTCTAAGTTAGAGTATCATGAGAAAGTATAACAAAATTTTTTTATAGATATAGATAGGATCATTCTGTCTCTCTCCCTCTCTCTCTCTAATATACAGATAAAAGTATATTTATAGAATATAGACCAAACTGTACCTATATATCTACAAATGTATTAATCGATCATTACGTTTTCAAACTATTAACGATTACAATTAATGTACAGTAAACTGACTCGTTTAAGGTGTACACTTGATCCATTATATTGATCAACATCATTATAGCATATTGTGTCATCACAAGAGGATCTGATAAAGATGTTACATGACCACAGGTCCGACATGGCCGAATCGCTGCTCTATGTTCGATAATCAGACCTGATAAGGGACAATCAACGATCAATCCTGAGCACAAGGACAGCACTCAGGGTAAAGAAAGCGAGCACCTGCGATTCCGAAATAATGAAACACGCGGATCGGCGATACTCTCGGATGGAGACGTGCCGTCGATCAATTTTCGTGCGTGAGACACGAACTGCGTGCAGCCTCACTTACAATGGGATAGAGCGGCTGAAAATTGGTGGACGGCTTCAGCCTGCCGGTGAACGAATTGTATTGGTAAAACGGCATTTTTCCCGGTTGCGCAACCGACGGTCACTAGTCGACAACTCCGACTTCCGAGCCTTCACGTCGTGCGATTCTGCGAAGTGCGATTACTCCTCGATTAGTCTATAGACACCATATAATACACTGCAGCCGCAAGTGGCGCAGCCAGACGAGCTACGTCGACAATACGATTCTTTAGGCGGGAAAACAAACGGTGCGACGAAGGCCCTGCGCACAATGGAGGAATATTAGATATTAGGAATAGGAATTAGAGATTTACAAGTCGACACAAGTGTCATTCTGTCTTTGTTACTCTTTTGAGTGTCAAGAAAGATAGAACGACGTTTGTGTCGACTTGTGTCACTAAATGGAAAGCACCTTATATGTCGATGGAATATTCACGCTTATAGAGCCTTAGGACGGTATTCATAGTCGGTTCTTATAAGCGGTGTCTACAACCCACACAGCACAAAACTTAACAGAAACGTTTCACAGTTTCAGAAATGTTTCAGAAACGTTTCTGAAACATTTCTGAAACTTTGAAACGTTTCTGTTGAGTTTTGTGTTGTGTGGGAATGAGATTTTAAGTCGCAAGACTTAAGAAATCGACCAATCACAATCAAAATTGCGGTTTTACTTTTAGAATGCTCGACTATGATTGGTCGATATGCTTAAGTCTTACGACTTAAATCTCATTGTAGACACCGCTTTATGAATACCGGCCTTAGAATGAGTTTCCTCAATGAACACTATAGATAAATAATAAGTTATGTTGTGTTTCGT
>NJRP01000030.1:704304-730125 GCA_003063835.1 Aphaenogaster floridana
TCAGGGCATTTTCTTTAGATCTTAAAGCATTTACCATTTCATTTCTCTTTCGGCTTTCAACCTTTCATTTTCATATATATTTCCACATTTGGTTCCAAAATTTCGAGGGAGGGGGATTTATCCCCCTAATCCTCCTCTAGCTACGCCACTGGTTCTTGATACTTTGTAGATAATAGGCGAAAATTAGTATCCGAAAAGTCTTCCTTCTTCTCGTTGCTTCGCCTTGAATAAAGAAAACTGAAAGGATCAATTGGCAGAATTACGTGAACAAATGAAAACGAGAAAAACTAAACGTGCTAGTCATGCCCATTTCCACCAACGTGGATTAACTTTAAACTCGGTTTAATTTGCTCTTTATCCTTTTCTAGTTCTAAGAATTAAACCGAGTTTAAAGTTAATCCACGTTGGTGGAAATGGGAATTATGGCCATTTCTACCAATGCAGATTAACTTTAATCTCAGTTTAACTTACTCTTTATCTTTTTCTAATTCTTAGAACTAGAAAAAGATGAAGAGTGAATTAAACTGAGATTAAAGTTAATCTGCATTGGTAGAAATGGACATTACTCTGATATTTTTATGTCCATTTCCACCAATATAGATTAACTTTAATCTCGGTTTAACTTAGGCCCTGCGCACAATGGAGGAATATTAGATATTAGGAATTTAGGAATAGGAATTATAATTTTTAGAATCAGTTTCCTCAATGAACACTATATAAATAAATAATAAGTTATGTTTTGTTTCGTATATCACATTTATGTCTTGTATTTTATTAATATTCATTGTGCGTTACGTTCAATATTCATTGAGGAAACTGATTCTAAAATTTTAATTCCTATTCCTAATATCTAATATTTCTCCATTGTGCGCAGGGCCTTACTCTTTATCTCTTTCTAATTCTTAGAACTAGAAAAAGATAAAGAGTAAATTAAACCGAGACTAAAGTTAATCTACATTGATAGAAGTGGACGTTAGAGTATCAGTCTATCAATACTTTATAAAACGTCGAAAAAATGTGTGTAGCCTGTATGTGATGTATTCGTCCCATTAATATAATTATCAATGTCAAATAAGAATGTCATTATAAGATCATTGTATTTCTCGGATAATCAATCGTGTGTCGCGTAGCGATACTCGTTATATATACTTTTTGTCAACGATTTTACTCGCTTTTGTAAGAAATGTTACTCGCATAATCCATCCATTATCATATCTCGGAATATCTCAAGCTTCGCTGCTTCAACTTACACCTCACGATCACAAAACGTTATATTTTTCGACACTAGCGCACTCTGGCAGTGATCGTTATGAGGTTAGACACAGTTGCAAGCCTCTTGTAAAAGTCTTGTGTGAAACGGTATTAATTGCGTCTCATAATAATATCTTGCTGTAATCTAATTATGAGAGGTAAACGGGACTTTAATAGAGAGTCTATGTCGAGTTCCAAGGTCCAATATCAATAATTTCAGCTTGCACATATGGGCACATGTGGCTATCACTTCCTTCTCCATGATCTCTCTCATGACACTTGTTTAACATTATTGTAGCACATATTTATGCTGTGGGACAGAAATAAGATGTTGTCTACTTTGTTTCAGGTGCTACGTGATATCACAGCGAAAGTTGTTGGCACAATTTATTATCCAAGGAAAGAACGTTACAGATCCATATAGGTATATTTAATTTCCATAAATACCCGTGTTGCTTAGGTAAGTATATTTTGAAGGTAATTCTTAGTCTTTTTGCAGTGGATGTATGTGTTTTAGATTATGTATTATATACAAATAATAAATATATGTAAGTATACCACATAGACAGAAGGTATACTATTTTCTTACAGCTGTGATATTTTCTTATCTTATTTAACATGCATGCACATAATGTGCCACTGCATGATAGATATTACAAAAATACAGAGCACTTTTCAAGTGTAATTGTCAACTTTCATAAAGATACTTAACATACTGCTAGTATTCTGATTTATTGATTTGTCAGAGCACATGCATCCAACTGTGACTTTGCATTATGAAACGCTAATCTGACATTCTTTCATACAAATTGCAGGATCTCTGTATTGGAGGGACTTTTATCTGGATTCAATTCAGAATGGCGTGCAATTTGTAATTACAATCAGTAGCACCATAAAAAAATCCTGAGGGACTACATTATCCTGTAAAATGGTATTGAATTACATATTGTATCATGCTAAGTTACAATGTAAATGTTATCATAAGTCATATGATTGACACTAACGAGTCGACATTAATAAAATATTGAATGCAACTTGGTTAACGCTAAATCATTGCGTCAACCAAGTACAAATTGTTTCAATAACTTTCCACTATGGCAGCTCTAGCATGCACTACTTTACCGACAGAGTGCCAGCGGATCAAGACATGTCATGGCTGAAAGATACACAACTTTAACTTTGTGATTTGCAGCAATGTGTTGATTCATTTTATAAACTCCATATGATATGACAAATATGCCATAACAAATATCCATGGTAAACTATCAAGTATATGCAGGGGACAAATTGGTTTTAAACTCCATAAATGGAAAACTTGTACTGTGCACTCATGGTGTTGATTAATAGATAGATAATGGATGTGTAGGAAGGAGCCTATTCTAGTAATTTGTGCAGATAGTGATATTGCAAAAACATTGACTAGGCCGTTGCAACGTTATTTTAATCGTAAAAAGTCTTGCAAGAATCATCTAAAACTATATCCCAACAGGAAAATAATATCTAATACTTTTTATCTAAAATTGACAATTTGTTTTCAGGAGCGTTTCAGTTCGAGGTCCCAACGTATTGGACCAAAAGTGCACAAGAATCATAGAATTCAGATGAAATGGGGAGCACAGTATCACAAAGCTATACAGGATGTTGTGTTTGGCAAGCAATGTATACCTTACATGCCAACAGAACCGCCAGCATCTTTGAGCGAAGAGATTATGGAATCTGGTCCGTTATATGTGTGCAAACAATGCAAAGATTGGTGAGTTTGTAATAAAGCATTTTAACATTCGCATAAGATGTGACAGAATTTTGTGATTTATCTTATTTGTTATATAACTAACCTGTGTACGCGGATGATTCTGGTTTTAGTTTTCGCTTCCAAAGCAGTTTTGAGGATCACAACACACGGCACAGTTGGATCTTAGGACTTTGGTGTCACTGTTGTTTTGAAACAGTATGTACTCACATAACTGAGACAGGTTCTACATGTATACAATGTTCTGCATGCGCAAAAAAGAGCAGTGAAAAACGCGCATATTTGCGAGCAAGAGGTTTAAATAAGAGTCAAAAGTTGGGAGCTGTAAAAGTATTCTACAACCAGTGCCAATTCGTCGAACATATGAAAATGCATCGGTTAAGCACAGTAAACATGGGTGATTTAATGTTAATGCCTCTACCTGTTAACATGAACAACAGTGATTGGTCTTCTGAATTTGAAATAGTATGTGAAGTAATTATGGAACGAGCATTTTTGTTACGCATACATATTATAGATTGGTTAAAAACGTATAACTTGCAAGATAACTGGTGGAAGATGCTTAATGGCAAAAGTAATGACAGTATGATAAATAAAATTGTCGAGGGTTACCAAGGTCGACAATTATTTAAAACTTGTGAAAACCCAACAGCAGATATGTTTACGAATTTCAGTTCTAATGTTGCACATAGTGTTAACAAAAGCTCTCTAGACATTGAATTTATTGATAACAATTCCATGGATATAAATACAAATAGCTATTCTGATAGTATAATCTCAGACAGGAATATCTTGGAAAATGAAGATAATCCATGTGCACCAACTGACATCACTTTTGTGGATTGCGGTCCTACTTCACAATTGTTTGAACCAGAAGTACCTATGAATTATGCACGTAGGAGACAAGTAACAGCACAAGAGATAAAAGATTGTCGCTTAGCTAATGCTAATGAAGCCACAATGAATAATAAAACAAAGAATGAAGCTTTTAATCGTAATTCGCTCGGAACAGATATAGTTCATAAAAATACTATCGCTATAAAAGCTGGCGACAATGATCTAATAAAAGCCTGTTCTAATAAAAATATTAAATCGATTATTAAACCATCATTGGAAGATTATGTTCAATTTGTAAAGAAAACTACAGGAAACAATTTTCAACTTATTACTGACGTTCGTAAAATTCCGGACAAACCAATTAAGATTAGTATCCCATTTTCTGCTAAGAAAAGTATAATAACTAAGACTAATTTAAATAATTCAGAGCAAAATCTTCAGAAAGCAATAGCAAATAGTAATTCCAAGGTACTAACTATCCAAGATTCAAAAAATATTGCATCAATAATTAGTCAACTTCCATCTCACCTTATTTCTAACAAGAAAGTGGTTGTTATTGGACAAGATTCATGTAACGTCATTGTCCATAGCGGGAATGAAGCGACCACCAAAAAAGATTTAAATAACTCGGTAGTAGATAATGGCAGTACAGATTCTAATATATCAACACAGAAGATGTGTGATTCAAATGTCAAGAAACAAGAAGTCATTGAAAAAATTGTAATAAGAAATGGAAAGAAGTACCTCATTAAACGTACAAAAAATATTATTACAAAGAATCCAACAAGCTCTTTGTCAATTCTGAAAAATATCACAAAAACTACAGAACAACCAACATCCGAACATAACACTTCAAAGTCAAGTTTATCGTCCACTAATTCTAATGAAGCCGAAAATAGTGGCATGGAGCAAACGGCTTCACCTCACAATATTTCCCTTCTAACACCTTCGCCATCTCCTTCTGAATTATCCAGCAGTTCTAGTTGCGAATTGCATGTTAAACAAACTGCGATTATGCCAAAATTACAGAAAGTACCTCCGCATTTAATTTCGATATCCGCTATACAGCCGACTCAAAAACATGTATTGGAAACAATATCACTGATTAAGGAAGAAAATGGAGATCTTTATATGGATATAAAAGTAGTAGATCGCATTCCAAGAGAAAGCTTTCGAGATGTATGTGACGTAATAATAAAACATAGACGGGAAATGCTCGATGAGTTTTATCAGATGAATAGTTTGGAATTAAAAGAACGGATCGACCATTTGCAATATGTTAGCGAAGAAATGGAACAAGTTTTGAATTTCATATCAGTTACCGTTTTTAAACAGAAATTAAGATCTGTCAATACTCTCCGATGCATATTAGAAGAATGTTTGAATAAATATAATCAAGATGTACAGGATGAGGAAAGTGATGATGAGATACTAAACGAGTGGGAAACAAAGGTGGATCCAGTACACAAATGTCTATCATGTAATAGATTTATGAAGCCTAAATCATATATAGCTGGATTTTCAAAATTATCTAAGAATGATAATGCGTATTGTTCTTGTTATAAACAAGTTTGTCACGAGTGTCTATCTTACCAAGGCACCACGTCACGATTCATCGCGCATCAAAATTTCCACAAGAAGAGTAAACCTTATATTTGTCCAGATTGCAATTTCAAATGTAATTCTGCTACATCTTTAGAAGTTCACATATGGACTGTTTGCTTTCATACATTAAAAAAGATCACATTTACTTGTAAAATTTGCGAAATAGATGGTTTTAAAGATGTAGAGTCGATCACCAGACATTTTGTTGTTATGCATAGTAAGACAAAGATTGGTTGCGAAGATTGTTTCCGAGTATTTACCTCGTATAGTGAATACATAGGACATTGCACAGAGATACACCCAACTAAGACGGAGCTGAATCCAATACGATTAGTAATATGTAAACTGAGCAATGTAATCTTACGTTGCGAGAATTATATGTCATACTTGCAAAAATACCCTGGAATCCGAAAATTAGTATGGTTTAAATGTCCTTTTTGCTCTTTGATAACTACAGATAACAAACATGTGACGACGTTATTGAACACTCATATACGAAACAATCATGTGGAACCCTTACTAAAAGTCCTTAGCAAAGAAGCATCTACTGAAATTTTCGGTACAAAATTTTTAAATGCTGCAAACAGGTTTTTGCAGCAATTTTCAAAAGCACCAGAAGACATGTCTGCAAACGAGATATCATGCATGAATGATACCGCGATACCTAGAATCGTGAATACTCGAACTATCAGTTCAGAAATATTCGAATGTGGCTCTCAGAGTACGGAATATATGTGGTCTACAAATTCTAACGAGAACGTCAACGTAAGTCTACAAACAATGAAGAAAATTGATGATAAGGAAAAAAGAGAATTACTGCCAAAAATAATCAATGTTAGATCGATGAATGATTTGATGTCATCGAAACCTGAGGAGGCAATTACAAACTTTTCAACTGAAACGAAAGAGAAATCTAATTCTCTGTCTCTTCAAACTGAAGACAAAGAAGTGTATTCATTCGCATATGAAGAAACAGCAATGGAATTAGATGATAGCAAGGAAGAGATACCAAAGACAAAAGAAACTGATAAAGACAACAACGAATCGACAATGAATGCTTCACGCGTGTCCGAGTCTGAATCGCCTTTAATAGACACTGTTGATGTCCGTGTAAATTCGCCGAATCCAAGTAAAAAAGATTCGAATTCCGCATCCGAAACAAACACAGAGAACCGTATAAAAATAGTTGACTTTAGGAAAATATGTAAACAAGACATTGAGCAACGCATGATCGCGGAAATGTGCGATACACAGAAAGATGAAAACCCAAGCTGCATGGCATCCATGCCAAAACCTCCTCCACTTTCCAGGATCCCGCAGCATTTGCTTGAACCTGTAGAAATCAATGAGCCGGAAAATAAGCTGGCCTCAAAAACGTCGAAAATGAAGAAATCTCGTGGTCGAAGAAGAGCTGAGAAGTCAAAAATGCGTATTGCTTTAGGAACAGACACGCAAAAGGAAGGAGTTATTGATTATTTATGCCACTTATGCAACGAACGGATTAATACTTCTCAATATGTGCTGCAGGCACACTTTCGTGAAATGCATTCAGATAAATACAGACTGGCGGTAATCACTCCGCAGTTATCACGGATGTCGCCTGACTTTATTAATGGCGGTTATAAACAATTTGTTAACAACAAGAAGCGGAAGTCGGACAGCGCTTTATATGCATACAAAAGAAAACGTCGATGGACACCGAAGAAGCATGCAGAAATAAAGGATGTGAATCCGCCAGTAGGATTATGCGTGGAACAGGAGACAGCGGAGGATGGCGAGGGTAATTTTATATGCAAGAAATGCGGTCAACGGTGTGCTGATATGTCTAATCTGAGAGAGCACATCGCTGCCAATCATCGACTGAAGGGCCGTTACCTGATATGCCTGGAATGCGGCGAGAACTTCGTGGTTGCGCCCAGTTTGCAGATGCATCTTAAGGCTTTCCATGGCATAGAAGACCCTATCAATTATATGAATCAAAATCCCTCTTACGCTCCTGATGTTGACAGTGATTTGCAGACGGCAGGAAGAACAACAGTGGCTAATCAATGCCACGTCTGTATGGCAGTTTTCGAAAATAAAGCTGCGGTAGACAAACATCTGAGAGTGCATGGCATGGCTTTCCTGAATCGTAAGAGGATAGAGGCGAGAAATGCCCTAGAGAAAAAGGCCAACGAGAAGGAGGATAAGCCAAGTATCAAAGACGATCCAAAGAAGACTACAAAACAGGACAAACCGGCGGAAACAATCTTAGAAAAAATTAATGTAAGTAATTAAATTCGTCACACTTGTCAAAAGTGACGTTATTGATTTCACAATTACCAAAATTGAACGTTATTGTTTCAGGCGGCGATATAGCTACAGAAGATGAAACGTATGAAAGGAAAATGTGTGGAAGAAAGCACAATATTGTAATATAATAGACGTATTCATTAATCTTACTTATACACGCTCATTTCTGTATATTTACGCGCTCAACTCTTCATTGTTATTCCTAAATATTGCATCAGTGAATCATTAGAGCTCTTTTTTTCTACGTGTACCTTGTAATATATCACTTTCTTATGTAATACAGTTTAGGCGAACAGATAGAAAATGATTTATTATTTGTTAACACGTAATCATACGAGCGAAACGGTAATAGAATTAAATGATAGTAAATCTGACAAGGAGCAGAAAAAGCCTGATATTTTAATTAATTATTTTATATTTTGTTATTATGTTATTTAAAAACTATGTCAAAACAATTTTTTTAAATATGTATATCTATCTACTTTTGCTATATTAAAAAAAATTAATCTATGGTATTCATAGTTATTTAAGACCGTCTTAAGTTCAATCTTGAGATGTCATGAACCAATCACAGAGCCGTATTACCGTCTTAAGACATTACTTAAGACGGTCTTGAAGACCGTCTATGAATACCGGCCTATATTAACGTTTGCAAAATTAATACAATTTATATTTGAAAAATTATAAATATAATATTTACACATGTAAATACATAATATGTATTTACATATAATATGTATCAAGTATTATATATTCTTCAAATATAATTTATATTAATATTTGCTATAAATTCATGTATTCTAAACAAATTAAAGGTAAATCGTTATGATGGTTCATAATAATACATGTAAGTATTAATTCAAAAAATATGCTGACCTATATAACATATATCATAAGAAAATGTAAATAATTATTTTGTTGTAACGGATTAATGTCTTTTTGTATTCTATTACTCTTTACTTAGTTATACATTCTGACCTATATAGAATAAGAATAAAAGATTCCTACATTAGTTGAATATCTATCGCATTTTTTTTTAATCGTCTTTTATTGAAAAATTGTGAGATGGATATCAACAATGCTCAATATAATAAAACAAAAATAGATAGAATATATATAGTTCTTTATTACATCATTCTTATTTGCACAGACAATGCTGATTATTGCTTAATCGTAAAATTTTTTATTGATTGACACATCGAGATATCCGAGTTACGAAACCAGTCGGATAGCAAGACTTCGGAAGGAAACCCTTTTGCGGGAATATGTCCTCACCACTTGCCTTATCTACATGTTTATACGTTTATACTCGGTGGCATGAAAATATCGATACGTTTCAACACGTGTTCACGCATGTTACAAACAAAAAACGTGGCATTCTTATTTTAAATCGCTTTACTTCGCGCGAGCAGATATATTTTCATTGCACATGAGCGCAGGTACTAGAGAAAAGGTTTGGGGCACTGAACACTTTGATTGCAGCCCCGTAAGGGTATTTATAGTTTGTCTTCTTTGAAATACTTAAAGTTTTAGAGTTGCGAAAGTATTCTCATCTTCGAATATTCAGTAAATATCATCGATTATAAATCGAGTTTTTTAAAGGATGTTAAAGTTTTTCCGTTTTGTTCTCTGTTATTTCTCTTGTATGTGTGTGTGTGTGTGTGTGTGTATGTGTGTGTGTGTGATCATTATCAAACAAGGTAAAACTTTAGTGTATTTTCAAAAACAATATATTTTTATATATTTTTTTACGATATAACTTATATTAGGGCCAAGATTACTGAACTCATTCCGTCATAAAAAATAAATACTTAGAAGGATATCATAAGCGTTGGTCCCTTTTATAATCCTCCAAGACAAACGTATACTCTTACGGGTCCTAAAATTTGCTTTTCTTTTTTCTCTTTTTTTTGGCACAGTTACTAGCGAACACACATGTTTGAGATTACATTGCGATTGGTCCATGATCCTCGCATTTGGGCATTACGCGAACAAGAGACCTATATATTTACACGTATGCCACTTTGTGGAGTCTCCGCACGATCATGACGCACTATTCCGCTTATTGATTTGAGCACGAATAAAGTCAACTCTCGCGTCAAGTTGAGCCGGAGTGTCTATATTGTCTTTTCCCTTTGGTGATCTATATTGCATTGACAGTGTCGATTTTATAGCGTTCCACTGCACAGTTTCCGAACTACTGAATCATATAACGCTTAATAAATAATCAATTATAACGTTAATAAACAACATTACCACTATTTAACGTGAATTGACTATCGAAAGATCTACCCGGTTTTTGAAATATTAATTTAAAGCTACCTAATGTATGCTATATTTTATTGTTATATATATAATCTTCATGTATTGCATACAGACTCTGTTGCGAAAATTCTAGTCCATAACGCGCCTCTAATTATTTTAATTATCTCTTCATCACGTTGCATGATAATCTTCCTTCGTCTATCACACGAAACATCTAAATAGAGATTTTCAATTTATTTTAGATTGTCTAAGCGGCTACGATAATTAGAAATTTTGATAGAATCGCTATCCCACTTTTGGAAGGACTTCGAAACACTAAATGTTGCGAATGGAACACGAAAAAATCAACATAGTTTTCTCCCTGATATATCTTTTCTCTCTCTTAAACTTTAATAAACTTCATATCACTTAGACAAATTTGTTACAATCACGTGCACGGTATTTTACGTTACAGGAGTCGGTCTCTTCTCCTCGCAGGAAGTACTGACATCAGCTTTCGATTCCTCCCCTGGGTTATCCATGTCGACCACCGAGATCACTGGGCTCGTTGGACGAAGTCTCGGTTCTTGAAAGTTCGAAACGGTATCATGTCGAGTCTCTGGGGTGGAATCGTTCTTTGAGGGAACAGAATCGCTAGTGGCAACAATTATCTTTAGGGACGAAGAGGACGACGAACTTGTCGTCTTCAGTTCTTGTTCGGCAGGGCTGACTGCCTCTTCACTGTCGTTTTCTCTGAACAGTTTCCTCAGATCACTGCCCAGTCTTGTATCGACTGGACTCATCTTCGAATCTACGGCGACAGTCAGGGCCAAGGAATCCGGCGGTTTCTTGACTCTGATAGCATTGGTCAACTCGCTGAAAGGAACCTTTATCTCACTCGTGGTCCAGACGTCGGAATTGGGACTGCACGAGCCACGAGACGTTGTTTGAGTAGTCTTTGGTTTCGTCGCGTCTTCCATCGAGTGCCAACGATGCGGCCTCATAATCGATGTACCTTGTGCAATGGCACCTAAACTGTTCGCCGGGATTATTCGATGAGGAAACCTGGGTGAGCCCCGTATCTTTTCTCGAGAGGATGTTTGACTCGTGCTTGCCTCTGAAACATTTTCAACATCGCAGTGTTCTAATTTAGAAACTCACTCTTCAGAACATCTTTATGAATTTATTACAAGATATATTATGCAATAGAAAAGAATTTAGAATTGTATCTTTTTTTTGAAAGAGGAAATAATCTTTTCGTAATTAAATATAAAATGTAAATTTACGAAAATTATGACGTACTTGATGTTTCTGTAAAGACAAAAATGTTTAAAATAATATGCGTATTTAATTAAAATAATTTGTTGAAATCAGGTCACACTTACGTGGCGGTAAGCTGAAATTTACTTTAGGCTCGCTACTTTCCTTGCGACGTAACCCTAGGCTCAACCTACGGTCTTCCTCGCTAGTAATGCTAATTATTGGTCCTGAACCGCATCGTGTATGAGGCGAGTGAGTGCCTTGGGCATCCACCTGGCAAGTAGAAGCAGCTTTTGCGCCGGGCACTAAACCAGCGATGTAGCCCATATGGACTCGAAGCGCCGATGCAACCCCTAATGAAGGTAATATAAGCAAGATAAGCCGCGTATATTAAATATGTGGATGAATTATAGGAAATGCGAGAGCTGAACACGAAATATAAACCACATTCATCAAAATGCGAAACCTATAATGTTACATATAATACGCAATAATTTCTCTTCCCCTATCAATTCACAAACGATTATCGATTGTAACATGAATCGAATCCAAATAATTTACATTTATTTCTCACAAGTATAAATTTCACGATTGGACAAAAAGAGTAAATTATTCCGATACAATACGCAGACGAACTCAATTCCAATTTTTTACCCTCATTTTGAATTTCCTCCCGCAGTTGTACGTGCTTTTGTAAAAGTGTTCCTTTGTGAGAGAAATTTACTCGCTTCTGACGTTGTAATGTACATATATAGTTAAATCGTGTCTACATCACACCGCTTTAAGGTGTAAAGTGCCTTTATTCTTTTACTCCCTTTTATCCCCCTTTTTATTCGCTTTCTCTTACCGGTGAACGATGCCGTGGAAGTTTTCCTGCTACTCGGCCTGCTGCCGAAGAGACTAAAGAGTCGTTGAAAAACGCCCAGTCGATTCGGGCCCTCGGTCTCCCGGCGACGGTGTAGCTTGTAAAGGTCGGCCAGGCTTTGTCTGGGATCGCCGGGCTCCAGATCCGGTTGACTGCTAAATGCTACGGTACCGCGACGTATGCCTAATTTCAACAGGGTAAACTCGTACATAACGCGAAACCACCATTATGCGTCGAGCGATCATTATGATGGACGCGCATTATTGAGGCCTGGGTTTCTACCTAGCCATTGGGACTCCGCATAAGCGAAAGCGCCGCGTGAGTTTAGACAACATTTATGCGGAAGCGAGTTAGCGAGCCATGAATCTATGTCCGCGCGCGTAACAGGGAATGTTCCTCCATTGTCCGAAAGAGACTTATATCCATTTTTATCAATGTAGATTAACTTTAATCTCGGTTCAATTTACTCTTTATCTTTTTTTAGTTGTAACAATTAGAAAAAGATAAAGAGTAAGTTAAACCGAGATTAAAATTGGTAGAAATAGACATTATCCGTCTATAAATGATAATTCCGCAAAGATACGAACCAAGAATTTTTTTATATTCTTATTTTGGTCGATTTGCATTATTCATTTAGAGCGACATTTAGAACGGTTTTGCTGAAATATTAAAAAATTTGGCCAGATACAGATCTGAAAAATAATTTTGTTGGATCATCAAAATAATTATGTAGGACACTCCAACATAATGATAATACTGCAAAAAGTTTTGATATTCTAGCAACTATTTTAGGCGTCCTACATAATTATTTTGATGATCCAACAAAATTATTTTTCAGATCTGTATCTGGCCAAATTTTTTAATATTTCAGCAAAACCGTTCTTTCCGTGATAGCTATATCTTGATCTTCCCATCTTAATATCGCTGACTAAATAATCGTTTATTTCAGGTTTGTCACGACGCAAGTACTCCAACTTACTCCATCTTGAGATCAGTATTCTTTTATTTCTGTCTAATGTCCTAATCGGATCACGACTGCAGCTTCAGTATGAAAATCGTCTTTAGAGTGAAAGAAGAAGGAGGGAAAATATGTATATATGTCTCTCGTAGTAGTAAAACGTTAAAACGTCTAGCTATCTTCCTTTCCCGTACATGTTTTCGGAACGACAAGCTTCTTTAGTATTACTATATTCGACGAAATTTCCGTCATAATTAGTTCATAAGAAGATTCAGAAGACCGTCAATATCGTGAATCGTCAGTTATGTGTAAATCCAAAATTGGCAAGCGCGCACGACGATTCAGGTCTTTAACTAGCTTACGAAGGAGGGAGCTCGTTACTCAAACAGTGGCAGTGATACTTTGACATATGAAGGAACTCAAGATCGATAATTACTAAATATTTCCGTCATCTGAGTTTCAGTACGCGGGCACTGCAATATGTGGTGAGTACATCATATATCATGTACGCAGTATGTAATTTACGTAATGCAGGGATGTGTATACCGGGTATCTCATGTCATCGGCGAAGAATATTTTTCCCGCGACAGTGTCTTGATAGATTAGAAACTGATATTTCCGGAATGAAAACTGTGGCTACGCTCTTTTTCTCTAATGCGAATCACCTTTTCTTAAAAATCTCAAGGTGAAGCGTAGATTGAATTAATATCAAGATCCAGATGCGTTTAAATAAAGAAGGTATTTGAAATTAGGTCGCTGGAAATTAGGATCGTCTTCTTCGGAGAAAACGACTTCGAAACTTTTCAAAGCGTTCCGATTCTCCGGCGGTGGTGAGAGACACCCCGTGTGCATGCATACACATAAACCGGCGCGCAAGCCTTTGGCCTCGTTCGATCCGGTCACGGTAGACATTCAAAAATATTGGGGTGGAAGGTGGAACGTGCAATCGGCGTGCAGACTCGTACTCGGCGTACGTACTCATGTGCGGAATTGTCCGGACTTATCGAGGGGATTTGGGATTTTGGAGACACGAGTGTAATGCGAGACCAGAGCGAGGATCGATACACCGGAAACGCATCAACTTCGCCAACCAGCGAGCTCTTGCTTGCTAATAATACCGGACGGTGTTCTCGCGATCATGGTCAAGTTGATGCGAACGATAATTGGTACACGCGGAACACGGGGTACTCGATACATGTCTTGCGCTCCGGCGCGGCGTGTCGCCGTCGGTGAATTATCGGAGCGTAAATATGCATGTGCATGACAGTTGAAAGCGGATATTCTGCGCGAGGGAAACGCGCGGTATTTGCGCTGCAAATGGCAAAGTGAGGCGACGAGTTTTCGAGGAAAGTTTCCCTTTGTCAACGCGCGCGCGCGCGCGCGCTCGACAGATAGGTATAAACAAAATCAATTACAGAGGCGCACGTGTTTCCCGCGCGTCCCGCGACGACGTAAGCGAATAAATAAAATAATCGCGAGCGATTATTACACTTTGTCTGTGCGGTCTGCAAAAAAAGTAGATCAGTTAAAATGAGACTGGAGAGGGATTTATTTCTGCGAGATTGAACACCTACAGCTATTCGACTCGTGGCCTCGTGGAACTGTTGATCGAGTCTAAAGTTAAATACTTCTAAAACTCTATTTTAAAGAGGATTGTCCATCGCTGCTCTGCTTTGTTAAAGTCTTGCTCCGCATTATATACAAAGTTTCAGGTATACGATGTTTTCGTATAAGACGTTTACAACGAATAATTAATGCACTATAGTTAAAATCCCTGCGACAGTGTCTCGAGTACTAAATTTGCGCATGCATATATTATTTCTCTCTGTAGAAGCGATAACAGTCTCATCGCAAATCTAATTTACGAAACACGCAGGAAAAATCTCGAGAAAGAGTTTAAATGATACGCTTTTTTTCTGCTCTACACTAACGTCTTCTATAACTCGAACTCTTTCCTCACGCTTCAACTCAGGCAGACGCGCGCGCGCGCGCGAGCGTGAGCGAACGTTTTTCAGGCAATTACGTGCAATAAAGGGATTTCTGTCACCTTCCTTGGACATCTGATCGACGGAAAAAAAGAATGACGAAAGCGAGAAAAACATTAATACTTATGATTCCTTCCTTCTCCCCTGAAGCTCGATTCGTCGTGCAAATTCTGACACGTCTATTCCTGTCTTTCGGTGCTTTCGTTTCGATAATCTGCCAGTCGCACCTTCATCACGTTCGCTTCAAGTATTTACATCAGCCAAACTTTGGCTTCACTTCTTTAATAAATAATGTATTTCGACGAAAAAGATTTCGCTCATTCCTTCGTAGAATCAATGCGGACCTTAGTTTCCAAGTTTAGACTAATAAAAGTCAATTTATCGCTTCGCAGGATGCCACAACCTCTGCTGGCCGATCAATATCTTAATACATAAACCCGGTAAACACCAACTAACAGTAATGCGTGGTCTACAATAGAAGTAAGCGTAAAGAGTAAGAGTAGGATTAGGAAATAAAATAAATTTAATTCGCTCATGCCCTTACTCCAGCGCCTATGATTGGCTCCCTCTTACTCTTACTTCTTACTCCACGCTTACTCCACGTATTGTAGACGACGCTTAACATTGCATCAATGTTATAATTTCCCACTCAACAATGTAAATGTAATATAACATGCGTGTTATACTTTGATGTTTACTGGGAAGATGTTCAGTAGCTTTTTTGCTGTCACGATTTGTCTAACTGTTGTACCTTAAGAAGGATTGATTCAACGAAGATTGAGCGTCCAAAATAAATCCAAGCGTTTGGTTTAAGTAAAGATCGGAATAGCGTTGTTTTTGCACGGCGGATCTTCGTATTGCGACGTCGATTTACACTTACCGGACGAATCTGCGGAAGGCCAGCTAGCTCGGGGAATAACCGGCGGTAGAACACTGAGCAGTAGAAGAGGTAAACCGCCCCCGATACTTGGATTTCGTTGTGGGATCGAGGCGCTTGATGAGGCGCGCGACGGCTCCACTGGCTCTTGCGCTAGCTGCTTTTCCAATCTGGCCAATTCCAATTCCAGCTGTGCCATCTCACGACGATAAACTCGGTTTTGCACCTCTACGCGATACTGCAGCTCCCTATTGTTAAAACAATTGCTTTGAAAGGAATGCCAAACTTTAAATTATTATATTTAAACCACTTTCAGAGATGCAAATATCATATTCATCATATATGTCTTTGTATCCGCGACACAGATTATGATCTTATTATAATTTTAACTATCTAGTATGCTATGTTTAGAAATTTTATAATATAAGCGAGATAAAAATACGATTATTTTTTTATACACTGAAAGAAAGGCTTGGTTATAAAAATCCAGGCTTGGTTAATGTTACCAAGCACTTTGGTGAAATAGTTTCAACTAAACGTATAATATAAGTATTACATAATTTAGTTGACTCAACTAAACAAAATTTGCTCTTTTATAATTATTACAAATGTTTATAATTATTATATACAAAATGTTTTGTTATTATTATTATAATCGGTAATAATAATCAAATACTTAAAAAAAAGTATTACTAAATGTATCTCACAAGTTTACCAAGAATTTTTTTTTCAGTGTATAAATAAGATAAAAGTATGAATAATAGATTTTAAAATGATAAAAACTATTAAAAATGATAGACCAATTCTTTCATTTTGCTCAGGTCGTTCAGTAGCAAATAACGCGGCAATTTAATTGGCTCTTAATTTCGCAAACTGTTATTTGTAAGCGAACATGTTTATTGCCAGAAAATCGAACGACGCGATGCGATTTCTCCCTCTCGTTCACAAAAGAAACGCGAGGGAATTCTGGCCCGCAGGCGAGATAAAGGGATGTCTGGAGGTTGATCCGCCCCATCGATTATCCCCACAGTGAGAACTTATAGAATAATACCATTGGGTTTTACTACCTCTTCTCTTTCTTGCCCTACTTGATTTTCTGTTTTCTTCACTCCCGCGTTTTAGATTCGAGAAAATGTTCTCGCCGGCCACTCACCTTCTGTCGTCGGTGACGAATCTCCGCGTGTTGCATTCAATCTTGAGACCGAGACTCTGCACGACTGGGTCGGCTCTCTCTCCCCCCAGAATGTTCGCCAATTGGGGCAGGAAGAGGAGCGCCAGGGTCGCCGTGGTCGAGGCCAGAATCAGGGCAGTGATCGTGACAAAAGCCAGAGTCGCGCGATCGGGCATCAGGTTGGCTAGCACTACGACGATACCCGACGTGATTACTACGAAGTACACGCTCATACCGATGTATTGCGAGTCGTTTAGGGCTGGAATCTTTACGTGCCTGAAACCATCAGCGATTCATTCGTGTATTGCATATCTCTGCGACCTGGTACTGTTTTAATAACGCAATCTCTGACTTAGCTCTACGGGAAACACGTGACGAAATGTCTCAGCGGACTGTTTTATTTAAACCGCTTATGATCAATCAAAGGATGAGCTAAGCAGGATTATATAGTAATATTTCCTGTGGGAATTATACAGATATACGCGAGAAATTAATAGCTGGTTCGCTTTCAAAACGGCATAAAGTATGCAATAGATTATCTCTATTATCGAGGGAGCTGGCCTGCTCTGCAGAATCCACGGACTTGGAAACGTCTTTATCCCTAAGCTCACCTTGTTTCCCAGGCCATATAGACCCCGACTACGAGTAATAAACCTTTGTAAACGTAGAGAGCGCTTAACCAGCCGTTCGTGTGCTGCGAACGGCACACTTCCACCTGCAAAGGCAAATAAAGGCACAAGTTAATTGGCTGCAGCTCGTTAACGATAATTATATTGTGGCGTAACCGTGACATTCGAGCTATAGCCGTCGCTATAGTACCTCGCCCAAAATGGCGAAAGGAGTCGGACGTGAATTTTCCATTACCTGGGGCTGATAGACCACCCCCCGATCCTGCGGGCTTATCTCCAGGGTAAGGTTTTGCAGGTGACGTTGCATCGGGTCCAAAATCACCCACAGGGTCACCACGACGACGTCGATCACCAGGAGCATGCAGATCAAGAATATCAGCTGGGTATCCTGCAGCAGCTGGAAAGCACGAAGCGATAACTGCGATTTATAGGTCTGACCAGGGCATCGATTCCGCGAGCGCGCGGAAGCGCGTAACTTTTCGGTGTTTTTTTTCTCCCGATACAAATATTGGTTTTGCATCGGATCACGTTACGTGTACCGAATGGGGGCGGGGAATTATTGTTCGCATGCTGCCAACCTTGTTCTTGACGACCCCGCTCCGGCTCCTGGTGAAGATTCTGTGTACCCGATAAGTCTTCGTGAACATCGAGCCAAAAGCCAGGGAGAAGCCGGCCGACAGCAAATACACCCTCGCCTGTTGATAAGAAACGCACGGCACATTTATGTTATAATTCTTATCTTCAGGAGAGAACACTCATTACAAGATAAAAAATAAAATATTATATAATAAAATAATATTATAAAAGAACTTTGTAATAATTGCCAAAAAGACAATTTTAATGTGGAATTATTGTGCGTTTGTATAATTCTCGACGATCAGTGATTAACTCAACACTTGTTGCAAGATAAAAAATAAAATATTGTAGGAACTTTGTAATAATCGCCAAAAAGACAATTTTAATGTGTAATTATCGCGCGTTTGTTTAATTCTCGACGACCAGTGAATAAGTGCATTGTCACTACTGCGTTATATCTTAGCGTGTAAAAAATTGTGCTGTTCCGTTAACTTCAATCTCTTGTCTTAAAAAGATCTTTAGATCCGATTTGTTTGAAGAGGATGTGCCTGCATAATGTCTCTAATCAAGGCGCCTGGTATTAAACCGTTAGCATACATTATGTATCAAATCAACACCGATAATATTGATCGCGTCATCGAGGACGTTAATATATTCTCGTAATCGATGTTAATCACCTTGCACACTGTAGGATAATAACCGTCGCTGTCGGGTAGTGTCGCGTCGTCCAGCCCCAAAAGTATAACGGCACCGTATACCAGGCCACAACCAACGGCTGCCATGTTATTCAGCCTCGGGCTTGAAAGTTTTATGCTTCTGCCAATATCCAGGAATAATGGACTTGAGTGATATATCGTGACGATTTGCATACAGATTCGCGGATATATAGCAAGGGCGATCCCCATAAGTGAGCTATCTTCATTTATTTGCATTCGTAAAATCAACGACGTCGCGTATACTCTTTGACACTTACTAAAATCATTTCATTAATTTCTTTTTTTAAGGATAATCCAGAAATGTTCAGGAAATGTATCTGCACCGAACGAATACTGCAATAAGTATCTTTAGACCTCCCTTCCATGATAGTCTCTATTTTATCAACTATATGACGGTACGCTGCTCGTATCGAATATCGGACTTACTTGTGCCTGCGAAAGTGAAGATTAAAGGCCAGAAAAGCGAGCGCCAAGGTGACGCCGACGCTGGCAATGCAGGTGATAGCGAGGAACGCGGCGGGTGCCACTGTCACCATTCGTAATCTGCGTGCACAATAACAAATTTGATCACTCTGTCTATTGCCTTCGAGCTTGATGAATTATCGAGCGATGTTATCGAGCGATGTTATCGAACGAGCGCGTAAATTAATTCAACATGTTGTTCCGCGATGTTATAATTGCTACCGTTATTGCTGTACAATATATTACACTAACTCGATACAATCTGTAATTATCGTCGTCGAATTATTACCGTACGCGAACGCGTGTCGAATTTGACGGTGGCGATGATTTGAGATACTCCACGGGTAGCAGAACGATTATTCCATTAACACCTCGCTGGAAGATTATCAATCTTTATTTCGGGTTATCGAATCCGAATTGTAACAATAAGATCAGACGTAATGAAAATACGCGCTGTGCTAATATCTTTCGATGTTTTACTACACCGAATTCTTTAACCCTTTAAGGCCCAGTGTACATAATTATGTACATTCACTTTGAGTTCTTCCCAAATGTTTTGTATTGATAAAGTAGCGTTTCTGTCGATGTATATAATACTCTTGATCCGTTTTATATGGAGCTAGATTCTCTATCTCAATTCCTAAAACAATGGTGTTCTTGCTAAACAAGTCACTATTGTGATCGTTGATCGTAAATTTTACTCAAACGGAATCGATGCCTGGGCCTCAAAGGGTTAAATGTGATTACTCAAGTATTTAGATTAGACGCATCACTTTATTAATATGCAAATTAGGATGATCAAGACTTGATTTACCCAATAATTATTGAACTGTCTAATCGAGTGGGATGACGCTGATAATACGTACCGGAAGACCCTGCGAGCCGCTGGTATTTGCCCTCCGGGCCATCTTGTAGCCTCACATCCTGGACAGTTCATTATCAGTTTCTCATCTTCGGGAGTGTAGACAGCTATTCTCTTAATATCGTGTCCTGTAATCGAAAAACTTTGCTATCAGCCATCGGGGAAGCGTGTCACACTATCAGATTGCAGTTGGATCGATTAGTGAATTTTCTCGTGAACTTTTGCTGACACAAAAATTAATAGTCGTCACTTAAAATTAATTCATTGTGTGACTTCTACTTTAATATTTGCTATGTGCTGAATTTATTTAGGCTGCACTTTTTGAAATACAAAAAAATCGCAATTATTGGTGAAATAGGAAGTAATAGAATTGCGGAACGGGACAGGCAGATGAATTTTCTAGGAATAAAGGCTATCGATTTTTACTTCAAATTAAATTTTTTGTACACTCTGCTCTATTCCGATTTCTCTTTCCTTTCATCGTGAATGTCTGGTAAAACTGTTCCGTTCGTGTGTCAGAAAATAAGTAGCGGAAAGAGATCGAGACGGTGGCGTCCAAAGGGACAGTTTATTCACGTTGAGAGCGTAATTTCCTCTTTCTCTCTTTTATTTGCACACCTACCGCTTCCTTCTCTTTATTGAGGACAATTTTGAAGGAGAAATTAATTATCCTTTTAACGTCCGAGACTGGTGATATATGCAAAAATAGAAAGGAATTTGGAGTATAATCCGCGAATAAAATATCAACAATGCTAAACAACTCCCGATTATGTCTGATCGCGCTTTCAAGTTCTAATCGAATTTTATCTTAGCAATATTAATTCAAGCAAACCAGACGTGACTTTCTTGCCGAGTATTGATGATTATCTTCTTATTGGGGATAAAATTACAGTGCACGTTGAAAGGGCAACGTTAATCAAACCGAGGCTTCAATTCCTTCCACCTCGTCGTTCGGTGTCCTTAGAAAATCCATTATCCGCCTCCTTTTCTCTCGTATTCGTTCGGCGATTTATCGGTGTCGGTAAGCTCGGATATTCGCGAGGCTGGCAAAAGGTGGATTGGAGCAGTGCGAACCTTGTCAGCATTGCTTTCACCACACCTGAGGCCGAAATTTCAATGAAAAACCTATTCGAATAACGGATTAAGCGCCATTCGATTAAGGTGATCGCTTCTAAAAGCGATCGATTCATAGCAAAGCGTGATATGTAGAGAATTATAGCGAATTAATAGATACACACACACGAATACACATATATGTACATATATTAGAAAAGATATTATTTTTTTAATTGATTTTAATTCTTTTCATGGTAATTAAAAACATTTAATTTCTTTCACTTTTAATGTGTCCTATTACGTCAATATTATATAATTATATTATTCTACTTATTATAGAAAAAATATACGATTTTGTAGAGAGTAATACAACATTAGTGTAGCGTAATAATTAATTCGATAATATTATTTAATAGAAAATTAATAATCTGTCGAATAATGGATAATCTCCGCGAATGGAGATATTACTGTATCGTTCAATCGTTCTAAATGTCACTCGTGATATTATCGATTTCCTGACACACATATGCAATATCCATATTGTCTTGATTTTACAAGCTAATGCATAATTAAAATAAAAATAATATTAATTTGACATCAGTGTCATTGCAAATAGAAGTTATATCTAACAATAAGCATAAATGAGTTTTTCGCAGCATGCAGTCGTAGAAATATCGATATGTCTCTTAAATCTTTAAGCAGACTTCTTGTGTTTGATTCTGAAACAAGCGACAGCGATCTAGATTTCTTGCCAAGTTCTTGGAAGTATAATCGATTATTGTGTTCTTTTCACAGTTACACTCAGTGAGAATCAAAAGAGTAAAAGTCCAATTGGATTGGTATGGCTTTAATACTTTTGTATCAAGAATTTTGATCTTAATTAATCTCCGGAAAACGTTATTAAAGTATTGTATGGTTATATAGAATACTTCATATATAACCATCTCTATATCATAGATATCTATATATCTATATATCATTAAGAAACCATCTATATATCATTAGGAAATAATGTAGTATTATTTTGGGATATTATTTTCGTATGTCTTAAATTATATCGACATCATACATTTCTAAAATGTTTCCTATATACGGATAAAACTTTTGTTCATGAAATTAACATGTAATGTAGCAAGAAAAATCCGTATTCAGAGATAGTAAAAGCATTTAATAATTCATATTTAATGATTTCAAGACATCATAAATTCTGTATGAAGGAATCGCTTGAATAAGTAAAGATACTGGATCGCACGAATTAAAATACATATTCTAAACTTATCTTCAGAGCATAAATCTCTTACGCAGATTTAAAGTTTCAGTAAACTGCTTATCGTATAACAAATGCGCGAGCCAAGTGCTTTTACCAATTTGTTGTTATTTTCATTATGCAAAGTGTTTTAGAGTCATTCTGGAGCACTCCGTAGGTTCGTCGACGACCTTCTCTTACAGTACGAGCAGTTGGCTGTGTCATATCAAATTTAATTCAAGGAGCAACAAAGAATAGTCATGCCGTTACATTTATTCTTCCTGCTAGAATCAGTGAACGCTCGCAATTTATACTATCCATGCTGCCTTTTGTTTCCCTCTGTGCCACGTTTGTGTGAGTTTCTCCCTCGTGTATCTCGATGCGTTTAGATCCATTTTACACAAAACAAACTATAATTCGCAGTCAAATTCGCAGCAGAATTTTTAAAATAATTTCATTTACCATACAAGAAATATATCTTTAAGATAAACAATTCTGCATGTTATTCCTAAAATTTAGGATAAAATTCTATCGCGGATTCTCTCACAAATTCTCTCGCGTATTTTAGATCGTATAACAAAGTGGCCTTTATAGCTCCCTGTATCCAGCTGCAATTTGTTTGCCTTTCAGCACATCGCGTGAGCTCGTTCGCTGATCTCGCGAGTTTCTCGGCGCGGCGATTATCATTTGGTACAGCAAGAAAAAAGAATTGGCGAGCGTGATTTTCTGACGGTATAATAAATTGTCGGCCAATCTCTCGGATTTCGCCCGGAACGTTTCGGACGTAAATGGGTGGATGAAGGGATCTGTCGCCCGCGGTTTTACGGGCAATTTTATCTTTTTTTTTTTTCACGTCCATCATATTCCGTCACAATCGCGACGCAATATCTCCGGCGAGCGTGTGCCGTAATATTTCATGATAAACCCGCGACATCGCGCGCGATGACCGCTTTCCCGTGTGCAAATTGGGCGCGACGAATTTTAGATACCGCGCTAGCAACGCACGCTCCATCGATCTATAGCCGAGCAAATAGATCGATGGAGTACCCCTCGGAGCACAGGAATTACATCCTTCTCGAGTGACCTCGCGGTACCACGGCACAATAAGGTAAGGAAGTAAGGTAGACGCGGGTGGCGGCCGATAGTGAGTAATGGGAAAACGACGGAAATGACAAAGTGAAATAAACGACGCGATAGATGTTGGTGACGTAATCGCAATTGCCTTCGAAACAAGCGACAAATCTATTTGGCCGACTCTGCCCTGCATGATTACCGAGAGTAATCGGACAATCCCGTTGCCTCTCGTAATAAGTAGAATGAAACTCAATTGCGCGCTACATTTTTTCCTCGCTCTCGCTTTGCATCCGATTTTCGCTTCAACGTGATACGCAAACAACTTGCTCTATCACTTTCTTCTCTCGAAGATACCGAGTTGAATCGATATCCGTGACGACCCGCTGTACAAGAATCTCTCGCTATGTTCAGTCTTCTTTGCAACTCTCGTTGACCTTTACGAGGAACTACTATCACTTCACCCCATCGCCCTCGATAGCTCTTCCTCGTCTATCATTATATCCTCAAGTGAGAATACGTGATAGGTACGATGATACCAATCGATCCCCGCTATTTGATCTGTCGTACAAAAGGGCTGGTAGTTATCCCTTTCTATGTCTTCTGCGCGATTCCAGTGTATTGCGTTGAAAAGTCTCGCGTAAACTACGCGAGATTTACTATTTTCCGTGGAATTTGATAGATTGCAGTAGGAGTTTGACAGCTGAAAACAAACGCACGGCGCAAAAGAAAAACAAATAGAGAGAGATACCGAAGATAGGTCACAGGTGGTGAACGCGCGGTGGTAGTCGATGCTATTTAATTTGTCCAAACAGCAGTACGGATCCCTTTGAACTGGACCTCTCTGTAGTTGCCATTGGTGGCGGAAATTCGTGTCAGTTCGTTGACTTTATCTAAAATCGATGCCGCTGGCGCGATCCTAAAAAAGAAATCGCTTCTTCGCGCGGCTCCGAGCAAGGGTTAACGAGCTGGGCGATGAGCCAGTGATATACCACAGACGGCGGTCGCGTTATCAGAAAGGCGTGAAAATAGCGAGAGATTCTCGGGTTCAGCGCTCTCGAAAACGAGAGAGAGAGAGAGAGAGAGAGAGAGAGAGGGGGGGAAGCTCCATAGGGGAGAGAGAAGATTCATAGGGGTTTTATGCGACGAAACCGGTAAGTTTTTATAACTCCCTTTAGTAAATCGCCTAAAAACTTTTCTAATAGAGAATACTTCTCTCCCGCACGATTATTTTTGTCCCAACTGACACGTGACTAATGATACACGGAGTGGAAAATAATTCTCGCAAGTTTCGAAGAGTTTTTCACCGTGGGGATATTGTAGGAAAACATTACAAGATTACAAGCGCTGAAAATAAAACGTTTTGTATTTTGAAACATACGGACAATCTTGCTGAAGAGAACGAAAAAGACAGAGAGAGAGAGAGAGAGAGAGAGAGAGAGAACGAGAGAAATAACATAAATTTTGCGGTATCAAGAGGGCTTGAAGGTTAAACAAAATGCTTTGGATTATCTACCTCTCGGTTTCTCTTTGTTAAACTTACCGCGATGAGAGGCACATGTTCTAATATTTGTTGTAAATTTCGAGGAGCATGTTTTAAGACGTAGGCATAACAGATTTCCAGCGAGTTGCTTTTGATAATCTAATCGTTACTTCTGTTAAATTAATAATGAGAAATATTATTGTCTACAACATTTATACCATATTATAAATCAATGAAATCTTTCTTTATGTCTAAAACGCAAATGTAGAATTGAAAAGCATATGAAATATATTGGGTAATATTTCCAGTGATGTGCCGTATAATTTACGTCAATTCTTTACATGATTATTTACGTGTAAAGAGTTAATTCTTTACATTACTATCTTCCACGTAAAAATGTAAAAAATGTAAAAAATGTAAACAATGTAAAGAATTTCGTAATTGACTGATTTACATTTATAATAAACGGAAACATTTTTTTTAAATAACATTTACTTAAATTTCCCGAATCAAATACAAGTTTACCATAATAATAAAAATAATTTTTTTACTCTACTTTAATTCAACATAACATAATAAACCAAATATTACAATTATCCATTGTCAGGTGTGAATGAATGAACTT
>NJRP01000030.1:737332-749615 GCA_003063835.1 Aphaenogaster floridana
GAGGATGATCCGAATAAATGGATCGAAACGTATCATGTAATATGTACTCGAAATCATAGCATTTCAATTAAATTGTTAAGACATAACATCTTGTCGTGGCTCTAAGCCCCTTTTTTCTTGATTGATTTTTTAATTTTTTGAGCCTATTATTATTGTAAAGAATTAATTCTTTACACGTAAACGCACATCACTGAATACTTCTAATATATTAGATAATATTTTTAATACGTTTTAAATATATTTTTAATATATTTTCGAGACTAAGTATTCATTCATAATCTTTATCATCCGAAAAATCTTATTTTATGCATGACATAGAGCAAAAGACGAAAATACGGAGGCAGCTATATCTTGTTTTCTGGAGCGAGATTGTTCGGGCCTCCTGCATGCCGCTTTTAGTCGGACAACAGGCAGGTAGAGACAGAAACGCGGAGAATAATGAATCACGTCCTCGATTCCGACTGCGCATCGAGAGTACATACAAGTGAGGCAATACTCCCACATATATGTGACAAGCTGCGGAAATATTTCCGCCTATTATCCGCTGCATGCATTGCTGATTGCCGGGGTGCGAGTGAACACGCGTGCCCGGGTTATTTCGCGAGGAGGAGGCTTGATTTCGCGGAGAATTCTACCGCTGGAATCGTGGGCATACCGAGGGTCGGTGCTTCTACGGACCACTCGAATTATGCATCAGCATTGTGTTGCCGGCAAGAGAGAACTCTTGACCCGTTGTTCGTCGCCGGCGATGGATTTCGGCTCGCGCCCGCTGCAGACGGAATCTCGGACGGAATCGCGTTCGTGCATTCGCTCAAGGCGCTTCGATTCTCTTCGACGCGAAACGCAGCGTATCGATTATCGTATAAGCGACGCGTAGAGCGATTCGCAGGCTATATCGCGAGAAATATCGCACACAACATTTCATCTGAATTCGGCGCACGTAAACTTTCATCGTTGCGCAAATCTCCGTCCCACAAATCTCGTTTCCGAGCGCAGATTTTCGGGCACGGTTTAGCTCTACGTTTTGGATCTGTGAACGAATTTGGTACCTGTATTCAAATTTTTAGCGCAAACGCACGCGTTTGCATGTTGTCTGTAGTGATGATGCATTTAGCATTTTAATGATTTTTGGCTAAGCGTTATGGAAGTAATACAAATATGTGACGTGGAACAATCTTTAGCTTCTTCGTTTATTTCAGACAGATGCGTGATCCTCCGTTGTCTACTAAATGATTAGCCGGGTTGAAATTGTGCAGTGCAGTATGGTCGGAACAATCTCTCTCTTGCATGGAATTAATTATAAAATTTCGGCGAGGACACGTGGACATCTCCCGTGAGAATAATACGAAAGCAATTACGACAGCATTTATCTTGGTTTTGCGGCGCCGTATTTTCCATTATTTGACCGCAGCGTACGACGAGAGGTGGCTGACGCATACGTTGTAATTACTAATGCATTAATTACCGTAGCAGCAGCCAAATAGAACAGGTCGAAAAAGCCGATTTTTTAACACAAAATTGCTTGATATAATATCGGCAATAATATTAGTGCGTTAGGTATTTTCTATTCTGTTATATTAGGTATTTTCTTCTCTTGTGCTGTATATACTATGCCTGCCATTATTGGCTATGATTTAATAATAATGTGTTCTGAAGCCAACTTTCCGACGATGAAAAAAATATTAGTTTACCTAAGTGATATTTTTGAAACTATATTTCTCTCATACAGCACTCTCTCTCTCTCTCTCTCTCTCTCTCTCTCTCTACTTATTTTATCTCTCTACTTATTATAGTTAGCAGTAAGAGTTTTGTTATTTTAGTTTTAAGTATTCTACTCATATTGATTATCTTTAATAATTCTATATAGTTTAATCAAATGTATAATTTTGTTTGCCCCATAGCTTGCTGGGGCATTATAACAAGAAATCTAATCTAATCTAATCTCTCTCTCTCTCTGCATCTGTTCGCTTTCGCGCGCGTTTTTTCCCCATCGATTTCGACGAGAGTCCATCCTTATTAATAATGCATTGACTTTTTGCCGACGTAAAAGACCGCCGAGTATTGTTAACCGCGTTACTGCGAGATTTCACGGCGACGATCCCATTTCGTAGCTTATACCTCCAGACAGAGACGACTCCGCCGTAACCGGCAGGTACATAAACCGCGACGTCGGCCAGCCTGATGTTTGCTCTGCTCCGTGTTCCCGTGACGCGGAACTCGTGAAAACCCTTACGAGCATTAAACTTCGGCGCCAAGGCGAGGGATTTAAGCGGTTCTTTATTTTCAGGATCCGTTAACTCTCCCTCAACTGCCGTGGGGCGAAGTTATCCCGGGGGGAGTTTCCATATGCGCGACAGAAAAGTGAAATCGTCGATTCGCGCGTCGAGACGCTGCTCTAACGTGACGCCGCAAAAAACTAACTGAATATGCAATTCGTCGCTTTTATTTTCGTCCCGTTATCGGCCATGGTCGTGCCTTAATGCATGCGAATTTATGATAGCCGCGCAATAACTTCATCGTAAGCGGATTTCACACGTCGAAAGAATCGCTTCCGTTTGCGTAAATTTGATTAGCTTTCAATTTCTTATTTTTTATTTACTTATCAAAATAGTCAATTATTATACCGCACGTCAATTATTATATTTATGTATAATAATTCTGCGGAATAGGAATTTAAAACTGTATATTTGTAGAAAGAAAAAAACTTTGTGCAGTAGTTTGTATATACGCAACTTATAAATAGGATGAGAAACAGAAAAAACAAATGCGTACCTAGAAAGTTGTAACACAAACAAACCGTCGAGGGACCGTAAAAATTCGCGGTGAAATATTAGTCAATTTAGCCCAGAAAATAAATTCTGCAGAAAACTTTTTCATACGTTTCGTCGTCAACCTATATTAAAAAAAAGAAAGCCATTTTTTGCCATTATTGAAATATCACGCGGTAAATGGCCCAAATGTGTTAAAAGACTTAACATCATATTGGAAATCCATATGAGAATCATCTCCAGGGTATTTAACGTGATCGTGATTGATTGCAATTAAATATTGAGGTTAAAACAGATGGTTGATTTTCACGGCGCAATATATAATTTTCATTTTGATTATTATGTAACGGATATATTCGACCTAGGGAGAATCACAATAATTATTTTTTCTTCCTTTATGTAGCTTTAGAACACCCCCCTTCCCCCGAAGCAACAAAATTCATAAATCTTATCTAAGAAAGCAAAGTCTTCATAGCGATACAAAATTTTCTTTTAAACATTTTTTTGAAAACATTAAAAAATAGATATTGTCTACACCAGTAGGCCTATTCTGTAACTTTTAACGACACTGTCGTTAAACTGGCAGCTGCAACAATCTACCTGTTTAACTGACCTGTATTTGATTCAACGCGAAGCGACGCGATACATAAGGTCGATATGTATTGATTTCCTGTTAAACTAATCTGCAGGAGACATTCGGTTTCCCGCATTATTCCATTTGTAAATAGTGTTAGATATTAAATAATGGATCGTGTGCACGCGGAGTGACATATAGCAAATTATTGTTACTTTGATGATTGAATTAAACAACATGTTAAACTAGGCACCATGTCGATCGTGACGAATATTTAATTCGAATTGATTTTAAAAATATAAAGGAGATAAAGATTCAATGGCCTCACACGTGCAAGAGATGTCTGATTGCAATTTTGAGTACAAGAGGTACTCAGTTTTATAATTCAATACCAGTTTCGCGAACGCGAAGTTAGTAGTTGCGCAGTCGTGCTGCGTCGAGTTAGTAGTTTGCGAAGTCTATACGATTTCTCTCAGACGTTTCGGACGGATGGGAATGTCATAGAAAGTTTTCATGTCGATTTGTTAGCGGTATAGCAGAATAATGACTTCGCTTATAAACAGGAAAATTCACAATAAACAAACCTAAATAAAATCAATAGTTGTCTAAGAATTAATATTTTATTCAAACAAATTTTATTTTACAGACGATATAGGAAAGATTTGAATCAATAATGTCTCGAATAGGAAAGAATGGTTTTGCTGAAGTATCTAAAAATTTGGCCAGATACAGATCTAAAAATAATTTTGTTGGGCCATTAAAATAATTATCTAGGACGTCCAAAATAGTTGCTGGAATATCAAAACTTTTTGTAGCATTATCATCATGTTTGAGCGTCCCACGTAGTTACTTTTAATGGTCTAACAAAATTATTTTCAGATCTGTATATGGCCAAATTTTTAGATATTTCAGCAAAACCGTTCTTTCCGTGTATAAATGTCATAATTTGCCAAGTCATATGAAAAATTGACAAAAGAATAACTACAAAAATAACTTTTCTTTGATGACAAACATAAATAATAAACGCCGTTATATCTATGTATATCCAGTTCCCTTTGCGCTCTTTCTACGGCAAACGCGGTTAATTCTATTTATGCATACGGCGTATTGGAAAAGGCAGTATTTCGCTGAAACAGAGAGACTTTATAAGGCCACATGTGCAATTAAGCAATATTACGATAATGTTAATAAATTGAATTTCCAGCTCCGGAGTGCGTGGCTGTGGATACGTTTGCGAATAACGGAGAGAAGAAATGACCAGGAAGACGTAATCACGGCGAGCATCAGCGTATATCGCGCGGCGCGACTTTCTCGGTTAATGTCTGGATTAATTAACATTATATTCGAGCGCGACAACGGCGTTACCGTAGCGTTAATGATAAAAGGAAGAGACTAATTTTTAATTTAATGCAAGTGTCGTCATACCGCTTTACGGTATACGATCATTTTTAAACGCGGCAAACAACATCGTTTACGCGCCCGTTGTCAATAGAGAGATACCACCAAGGGTGGTTACTATAATTAGAAATGTAGGATATATCCCTGCACACACATTTTTGGTGATATTGTTATACATCATCCTCAGGGACTCATGTATGTGAGTACGGGATAGGCAACCCCGAGGTACCTGAGCTACCCCCTGGCTTGGGGGTGTGTGTGTGTAGCCAGGCCACCCTAGTCTCCTGGGGTTATAAATAAGGAAACACGGGTAAGTCACATATTCTAATCGCGCTACCCTATTTATCAGAATTTATGAGAAATCGTAGTATACACCATTGAAGCTCAAGTGCTTCAATTACTTGAACAAATCACCTAGAGTCGACGTAAACTTTTTGAATCAAGATGTCAGGTGTTTCTTGAAAATTCTCCAGTATGTATGAAACTCCCCATACACAATTGGAAAATATAAAGTTTCTGCAGAACCTCACCGAGCGTGCGACAAGGAGATTCTACAAAATAAATGTAAATGACGGATGAAGCGCCAACAAACTGCAGACATTTTATTGGAAACCGGGAACAGAAGAGAAAGAAAAATATGTTATTGCACGTGTATGGTATTTTTATATCTTGTTGCAACTTTAATAACCATAAATGTCGAGGTACATCAATTCTTCATGCATTAATCAGTAACATTTGTTACGCTTTGCAATCTGCTTTTTTAATATCATTTACTTATTATAATCTGTAATAAGCGAATAATTCCCAACATAAAATGCTCGACAGCGTGAATAATTGACATTGGTATTCATTTAAATGCATAAGATATTTTAGCAGATCGTCGCTTGCGAAAATGTCGGAGTAATCGGAGTAATTTGTGCAATATCGATAACAGAGGAATTGCTCTATATCAAAGCAAAGGACGTATAATCTCGTTTCGAGATTCGTAGCGATCGCATAACGCGCAAAGCGATTTCTGAGAGGAAGATTGCGTTTTCTGTTCGAGAGAACGTGTATTATAGTACGCTTGTACATATGCGATAGCGATAGACCGAGATAGACCTAAAGCACGGCGCGGAAATGCTCGTAAACAAAACGCATTAGCGGGACGCTAGACTCATAATAGAAAACTCATAAATTGGATTATACGCGCGTCCACGCGCCAGTTGTCCTCGAGGGTAGAATATGCGATATGCCGCATCGTCAGGATCGCGCCATTGTCTGTGCTCTCAACCCAGTTGTATCGTTTCATCGTGTACCCTGGCGTAAGCTCTTGCTCATTGTACATTTAACGCCGTTATTGACATTCGGGCCGAGCGGATGAAGCGTAAAGTCCAGAGAGCGTCCGGCGAAATGTGCTAGTGGCTCGCCAGTGAAGTTTCGATTCGCATCAACAAATGGCGTTTATCGTACCAAATCTTGCTAAACCAATAATTCTCTGATCCCGTGATTCGCGTCAGTTGACTCGTTAAAGAGTGAGAGCAAGATGTTCCCCATTTACATACTCGAATTTTTCACACTCGAATTTGTGGTCATGTTTAGCATCAAATGAAAGATCTCGTTAAGCTGATTACAAATATGTCGGTGCCAAAGTGTACCTTCTTCCCGTTCCCGAAAAAATGGGCCCTAAAGGTCAGCAGACGGCACCATTAATCTTTAAAAAATGTGTAACAAAAGATTTTTCTCGGGAACGGGAAGGAGGTACACTTTGGCACCGACATATTTGTAATTAGCTTAACGAAATCTTTCATTTGATACTAAACATGACCACAAATTCGAGTGTGAAAAAATTGTGGAACATTTATGAGCATTTTTGCGGTCACTCTTTGGGCACTCTATTATGGGCTCTAGAAGACTTTCGCCAGTACATTCGGCAAAGTACATGATTTTTTTAACATGCATCTTGATTTTTCAATAGCGATTTTTCAATCGTGTATTGAACTTACCATGCATCTGATAAAACGCCGTGATGCCAACGCGATCTGCGTCGTCGAAGGAAACCGGCCCCTGCAGATACAACGAGAATAAATGTATGACGAATGTATGAACAGACAATTGCCATTGATGAGGGCATGATGAAATATAAAAGGCAATTAGAGTTCCATTACTGAAACGTGAATCGCGCGTTTATTCATTGTAAGCCAGCATAAATTAATCATATCATCATTCTATCGATTTCGTGCTAGTTGCGAAGGATCTCCTCTCAAAATTCGTCGCTTTTAAGGAAAAAGGATGGTATAATAGTCTATAACCAATTGTGATTTTAAATTTAGTCCGCGTCTTTCAGCTCAACTTTCGTTAAAAATTCTTTATCTTCGATTATTACTGAGACTTTAAAAATAGTTCGACATCTCTTTTATGGGAGACTCGGCACCGAGTTGGTAAAAGAGGATCTTCAAACGAAAGGACCGCGGGGTGTTCTGTATACAGGGTGATCCACTTAAATCGATCATCTCAAATATCTCACTTGTTTTTGATGATACAAAAAATGTTTCAGATGAAAGTGAAACAGTTTCGAGGGGGACGTATTTTGATCACGTTGTTTTTTTCCTAGATGGAGGCGCCAAAAAGATATAAAGCTCACCTCCACTTTCTTAAATGGAATCATATGATTTTCTTTATATAATATAATTCCTCTAGTTATTTGGCATATAAAAGTATTAAGGTAAAGCTATCAAAAAAACAATAGTTTACGAGATATTTTATATTTTATTCTGACATATTTTGATATGAAATATAAAATATCTCGCAAACTATTGATTTATTGATAACTCTACCTTAAGGTGAAATGCTACACATTTCTGCCGGTAAAAAGTTCATGAAAGCAGATTCTGTATTTTCTCGGAAACGGCATTACAGAATAACTTGAAATTTTTGCAGTCGACGTATTTTAATAGAGGAACAACGTGATTCTTCGCGTTTTTCTATTATTTTGAAAAAAAATTATAGTTTAATGTACCACGCGGACTCTGTAATGGAAAAAGGTTATAAAATAATATTTCGATTGAACTAATCAAAAAACGAAGAGAACCAGCTTCTAGCCACAGTGAAAATAAGCATTTTGACGTGTCAACCATTTTATTTTATGACAAAATGCCTGAGAAAATACGGAATCTGCATTGCATAGATAATTATTGATAATTTTAAGAAAATTTCGGTGCTGATTTGTGAAGATTAGTTCTGGCATATTCCGATAAAGTGCGTTGAAATATAATTCTCACTGAATGTCAATTGTCATTGTCAAGCAGTAAAGCGTGAAAAATGACACTAATAATAGAGAGTTTTTGCAATACCGTCTTTTAGATACGGTAAACGCTAAAATCACGTTATTGGGTCGAAAGACCAATCACGTTATTGGGTCGACCCAATAACGTGATTTTAGCGTTTACTGTATCTAAAAGACGGTATTGCAAAAACTCTCTAATTACAACCGATGGGCTCTGCAATACCGGTCACGACCAAATTTCTCCGCGTGTAGTATTTCACCTTAATACTTTTATACGCCAAATAACTAAAAAAATTATATTATATAAAGAAAATTATATGATTCCATTTTAAAAAGTAGAGGTGACCTTCATATCTTTTTGGCGCCTCCACCTTAGAAAAAAAACAACGTGTCCAAAATACGTCCCCCTCGAAACTGTTTCACTTTCATCTGAAACATTTTTTTGAATCATCAAAAACAAGTGGGATATTTGAGTTGATCGATTTAAGTGGACCACCCTGTATATACGGATTTGTGTGTGACAATTTTGTGCACTTTCCCGTGGTATTCCTCAAATCTCGCGGGCATACGAATGTACGTAATAAACGACCACTCTCTCCGTGCTTTATTTATCCTTCGACTGTACGAAACTCACCGAAACTCCGATAAAGCGCAGATCCTTAAGCTGCTTCAGCAGAAGCATGGCGAAGTCCTTCCTCGTGTGCGTGTACCGCGCTATGCTCTCGTTTCGTCGATTTAGGAGGACTTCAGTTTCGGCGAGGGCGAGTGCCATGGCCCACACGGCGTCGTAAGTTTGACCCGCGAATTTCGTGTGTGCGACGCCTGTATTATTCAGCTCTGAAGTAAACTTCTTGCTGGTCTGTAAAATGAACGGGACCGTCGCATAAAGCGTGTCGGACGGTTCACGAAACGTTCGCGCGCTGGTCGTATAATTAAAAAATAAAAAGAAACATTGCAGCGAAGAAGGGACGGACGTTTGAATCGACTGACGAGCGAGCGTTAATTTAATTTGTCGTTTGCGCCAACGTGTATTCTGCTCGTCCGGGAAAAAGGCGTGTTGCGTAAAGAGAGAAAAAAAATGTTGCCACTCGTTAATTTGACATTTCGACAATATCGAGACTCGCAGCGTATCGACACGGGGAGGAAGAACAAAAGGATTTTAATTTTTAACAACGTTAACTTTTATTTGAAGCGATGAAGCACAATCCATAAGCCGGATCAGCGGGGATGTCGCAGATATTCATCGGAATAAATTTGCGTAGCAAGTAATAAGGATGGCGAAAACTCTCATTCCTCAAACTTGCCGCGGCAAATCTGATTAAGTGATTACAAATCACATTTTGTTATAGATTAGCACATGGTAAGCACCCTTGAGATTTCCGCGTACGCCGCATTAAACTCGCTGAGTAGTCGAACTATCGTAATATCCGCTGAAACGTCACGCGGGGTGTGTGTTCTTACATTTACAATTTTACGTTCAGAAGTTTGAGAATTGTGCACCGAAGAGGAAAATAGTGACGTCGAATCTTTCCCTTTACATTCAGCATACTTGAGATGCTCTTCCAGCGGCTTAACTTTCGGAACGCGTATCATTTAGCTCGTACGCGGTAGGCCGAAAAGTTAGAACGATCATCCTCTAAGGAATGTTAATTCATCATTTTTTTATTATCTTTGAATGCACAGTTTAAATTAACGATACGTAGATTCAAATATATATCGCGTTGCCCTTTGAACTTATCGCCGAAATCTAGTTTCACTATTTCTAGATTGAGAGCACGAATAAACGAGTGAATAATCGGATCTAATAATTCAAATAACAGAAAGCCATAATTTGTGTATTTTTTGCGAGACTGTTTACTGTAAAATTAACGTTGAGATAATGAAGACAGATTTTGAAGCGAAATTGGTTTCACTTTCGTAAATAATCGAATATTTCGTCAACTTTTTATCGGAGACAGGTGATCTTATATTCATTGAAACCGCTGGAATCTTAGCTTTCCAACGGGACCAACATCATCCCGCTGCGATTTTTCTGCGCAAAGATATTGACGATTGAGATCTAGCTGGCCAGCGCACGTGTTCGCGATGGGGCGGCGTATCATATTTCAAAGCACTCGTACTACATGTGTTTTCACGCCTGTTTTTCAGAAGACCTGTTTTTTAGTGTTAGTGCACCTGTCAAATTACATGCAAAAAATACGTGCGGTGTTCTTTCATACATAGTACATGTGCCGGATTTTCGAAAAGCTCTAACTTTATGAAAAATCGATGTAGCGACATGCGACAAAAACTGATCTGCATTTAGCGTCCCGCAGAGATGTCTATATTGAATACAAAATGTTCTTATTACGATCTATTTGCGTGTAAAAATAAAATGGAAAAAGTATATATATAACGCTAAATTATAAAATATAAAGAAAAACCGCATTAATAGATAAATATTAAAAATTGCGTAAAAATATATCAAATATAAAAAACGGCGCAAACTGTATTTTTCTTGTTATCAGGAATAGTGTCGTTACTCAAAGATACTAACCGTTTGTGAATAATACTCAATAACATTGCGCATTAACATTAGACGTTAAAAGGGGCAATAAAAAGGAAGAAAAGATTAAATAAATTAAAAGAAATAAATAAAATCTAAAATCGATAGCAAGTATATTTACAGATAAGTAATAATTCTTAAATTTATAATCAATTAACTAATAGCAAAATATTTAACTGCAAAAATATACTGAATACATAAACTTATTAAGTGTAGCATATTTTAATAACTACGAGTATTTCTCTAAAGTAATCATCTCTGTTCGGAATTTTCAACTTGGTTTTTCGTATAATACAAACAACGTAATTAACAGCGGACTTTTTATTCTGTTCATTCTGTTGGTAATAAGTTTATTACGATGTCCGACCATCAAAAAGATACTTAAACTTTCTCAAACACACTTGTTAATAACCGCTACTGCAAACATCGTTATTTTTACCATTCAGTCGTGAAAAATTACACGGGTACGAGGCGAAATTATTCATGTTGATATCGCGGGTGGAAGCGTGTCCCAGGACATACCCAGGACAGGTACCTATATTGGAAACGTGTTCGAGGAAGACGTCGGTCGGATGTGAAAAGTGCGACGTGTACAATCCACATACGACGGCGTCGTGACGCGCTGTCTATTTTCGCGAATTGTTATTTCCGAGAGTGCTAAAAAACGGTGACTTTTGACGCAAATGTCGATTACGGCGGCTCGTCGGTCGTCATTAGACTGATTACCCGGCTCTGGAGGGTGTGAAAAGGCGCTACGTCCCCGCAGTCGGTCCCTTTGACGTTTGACTATAACGCGAGCCTTTAATGGAACAGAATGAAAGGCTCGTCTATAGCGCGGGGCAAGAGCTACAGCTTTCTTCGTTGCACACTCTAATTTCCGCTCGCGGGACTTCATTTATTACGCGTTCGGTAAGATTGTAGCAGCAGCCAGGCGTTATTACTGCAACGGTCCCGCGACTAAGCTTTTTCGTATCTTCGCCTTCGTTTATGAGGCGTAGAATTCTGCAATTATCGCCGCCGTTAACAGTAACGGTCCGGAACGATCGTTATCTTTTTTTTTTTTTTCATTAAACTTGTTGCCTCATAAACGCGGAATGCTGTAAGCGCGATTGTCGCTGAGGACAAACGACTAGTCAAAGGGTGCATGTAAATCAAAGGAAGCAGCGAGAAACTTGGAGAATCATGTATATGCCGTTCAAATTAGTTTATGACAATTTAACTCAATCTAGCTTTTATCTTTTGTGCGTATTAACCTTTGGCTGGCGATGGCTGGTTCACTCGAGATACCCAATAGGTATTCATTTTCGAAAATTATTCGTACAATCCCTTTACATTGCAAGGGTAAGATCAAACCTGAAAACTGCTGCTTTTTCTTGTGGTTTTATGTATATACTATATTTATACGCGGAGTGACTTTTTAATTATCTAATAAAGTGCGAGTCAAGAATGATTCAGCACGGAAAGAATGGTTTTGCTGAAATATCTAACAATTTGGCCAGATACAAATCTGAATATAATTTTGTTGAGCCATCAAAATAATTATGTACACGGAAAAAACGATAAGATTGCCACAACCACAATAATAATAATACTTGGTACATCCACGTCCTGTGGTTGTCACATTCACATTGATGTGGAGGCAACTATATGCATTTGGTACAGCAAACATAGTGAATGTTGAGACAAACATATACAGAGTGGTCCTCGTAACGGTCGCCACGATTTTTAAGGCA
>NJRP01000030.1:769106-809414 GCA_003063835.1 Aphaenogaster floridana
AATTGACAAGCAATTTAATAATTTTGATGCTAACAAGCATCTATAAGATCCCCCCTACCCTGAAAACTGTAAAAAAATTATTGCGAAAAATAAGGTTCGAATCCTGGTGAGGTGTTATTTTTCGCAATAATTTCTTTACAGTTTTCGGGGTAGGGGGGATCTTATAGATGCTTGTTAGCATCAAAATTATTAAATTGCTTGTCAATTAAACATGTGAATTAATTCCGGCTTCATGTCCTTACATGAAGGATTGTGTTTCAAAACCGACAAATTTGCGGCGCGCAGTTCGCATAAGTAGGAAAATTCACAAAATAATTATTATTAGGCACTAAGATCCGCTCTAACCGATATTGGCTTTCTTTCTTGTAGTTTGATTTCAATCTGTCCACGAACGTGAATTATACATTATAAGTGAATTATACATATAACAGGTAATATTTTTCGCAACAAATTCTTAACATTAAATTAATTTTATTAAAATCCATGGTCAAAAAACGTCGCGAATCACGATATATTCATTTAAATTAAATTGGCCAGTAGAGAGAGAGAGAGAGAGAGTGTGTGTCGAAACAAATCTCTTCTGCAGTTTTATACATATAACAGTTTTTAATTTTTACAGATGATAGGCAAGGCTTTAGTGAATCTGAAAAAAATGGATCCTTATTTTTATGTCATCACAAAAATTAGGAAAAATCGACAAACCTCAAGGTCGTCATTTTACCCCCTTTTCTTTATATCGGGAGAAAATACATGACTTTTGTCGCTCATAGGGGAACCCGGGGCATAACGGGAACGCTAAGGTTTATACAAGTTTACAACGTATTAAAAATAATCAAATGAATTTTGTTTGGCACTAAAATAATCCTACAATCGGTTAAAAAATTATATTGCGACACAAATTGTCAATTTATCGTTTTGCCTCGCTTGTCTCGAAATTTTAGTCCTGCGACGCCCTTGGATCCGTTCGTCATATATTCCTAGACTACATTAAAGCCGGATATGACGTGTGGTAGCTTCCGTTACAGTGCAGCGACGGAAATTGACCGAGAATTAACCGAAACGCGATACCGAACGCGCGGCACTCTGGTTAACTGCGCGTGAGTACAAATCGAAAGTTAATTAAAGCCGACATAACGGAAACTTCATCGTATAGATCGCGCGTCACGCCGGGCACAAACGAACTTCCGCGGTGTAGTTCGCAATTAAACGCGGTTACGTAAAGCGAGACAGAGATAAATATAACGCGGAAAATGTCGCCGCGACCATACTATCGTGCGCATTCCCTCCGCGTTTCGGATTCCACTTCATCTGTGATCTCGATATTTAATACCGTAAAAGCAGCGAAGTAGGAGGTATTGGATTTATAAGTGGATATTTTTCGGCGCAAATTTCAATCGCGATTAACGTCAACTGCAACCTTTAAACGTCGTTGTTTATGAAGAGCCGATTTTCAATCCATTATCAAACATAATTTTTCAAATAATCTCTGCATTTCGATAATATTCGTACTCGCGTCCGTTTATTCGAGGATATAAAATCAAAAAATTGTATCGCTTAAACACGTGCGTAAATTTCACACATTTACAGCTTTGCATTACACACACTGAGAGAAAAATGTATGATATTTGAAACTATAATGATAGTAAATGATTATTAGTTTTAGGAATATCATTTTTATAGTAAGTGTTACCATTTATATTGGTGACAATTACGATATAGGCATAGTATAAGTGAGCCATGTAAAATTTTTACCAATAATTATAATCATTTGAAGTAAAAATATAGTAAGATAGAATATATGGAATGGGTAAGAGAAATTAACCATTTTATATAGTCAATACAATTGGAATATTTGGCAAATATTGGTACAGGTAACTATAATCTTAGCATGCTTTACTATACACATGGTAATAATAACAAAGCAAATGTGATGACTAATAAATTTCTGTTCACTCTGCTATATTTTGCATACTTAAATGAACTATAAAAATATGTTTGAGGCCAAAACTCACTATAAAATATAGTGAGATTATTGTTATTTCAACTATTCTTTCTCTCAGTGCATTATGCGGTTTATAGAAAGACTTCAGACTGCACGGAAAGAATGGTTTGGCTGAAATATCTATAAAAATTTGGCCAGATACAAATCTGAAAATAATTTTGTTGAGCCATCAAAATAATTATGTAGGACGCCCAAAATAGTTGCTGGAATATAAAACTTTTTGTAGCATTATCAGAATGTTTGAGCGTCCCATGCACTGAAAAAAAATTCTTGGTAAACTTGTGAGATGCATTTAGTAATACTTTTTTTGAAGTATTTGTAATTACTATTACCGATTATAATAATATTTTGTAATAATTATAAACTTTTGTAATAATTATAAAAGAGTCAATTTTGTTTAGTTGAGCCAACTAAATTATGTAACACTTATTATACGTTTAGTTGAAACTATTTCACCGGTTTGGTGAAAGAATAGCAACTAAACGTATAATAAGTGTTACATAATTTAGTTGGCTTAACTAAACAAAATTTACTTTTTTATAATTATTACAAAATATTTTGTTATTATTATTATTATATATATAATCGGTAATAATAATCAAATACTTTAAAAAAAGTATTACTAAATGCATCTCACAAGTTTACCAAGAATTTTTTTTTCAGTGTGTAGTTACTTTTGATGGTCTAACAAAATTATTTTCAGATCTGTATCTGGCCAAATTTTTAGATACTTCAGCAAAACCGTTCTTTCCGTGTGGAAATGAGGTAAACTTTAAATACTTCACTGAGAGAAAAATTTATGATATTTGTGACTATAATTAAAAGTTAAATAATTATGGTTAGGTGCACCATTTTTATAGTTTAACTGCTATAATGTTAGTAATAATAACAGAAAAATAGTTACAAATATATCATAATTTAACTATATTATTATAGTTAATTATTATCCCGGGAAAAAATTTTCATATATAAACATATATGAACATATATAATTATATATGAAATTTGTCCATACATGTTTTCCTTCTCTTGTGTGTGTATAATCTCTATTCGTATATATAAGAAAAATAATAATAGAAAGAATTTTAAAATAATTAGAAGGATAATTTCCGTAACTATTTTTTTGTTATTATTACTAACATTATAGCAGTAATAACTATAAAAATGGTGCACCTAATCGTAATTATTTTACTTTTAATTATAGTCACAAATATCATAAATTTTTCTCTCAGTGTTTGAACATACGTTCTCGGAAAAAAATTGCATAACGCTCATCGATATTGCGATCAAGTTATTTCCGGCGCGGTCTATCAAAGTGACGGCAAGCTGCTCGGATAAATTCGGAGAGTCGGTTTGCACGTCGTTCGTGTTCCTTACGACCCACTTACCAAGGAGTACATGTCGCCTGTTTGCGAGAGCGCGGTGACGGTGTCCCATCCGAAATGTTTGATCAATGCTATCCTGGCTGGATTGTGACTCGAATCTGGCGCGACGGTTCGCAGGAACAAGGGGAACTCGTTGGAATCGGAGAGTGCAGGTGCCGTCGATCCAAACGACACTTGGATCACGTTCCAATAGGGCACAATTTTGGCCAGTGTCTCGGTGACTTCGGAACAAGCAGTGCCGAGCAGGAATGGCATCAAGTGTTTCTTCCTCGTTGAGTACAGGGCGTGAAAGAATCTATCCACCGCCACTCCAGAATCGCACTGAAAACAGAGAAGTGAAAGTTTCTATATGGAGATTTTAAACTAGCAGCGTAATGATATTCAATAACTTATCACACACAGAAATTTCTCCAAATAAAGAAAAAAGAATTCACCATCGGAGAGAGAGTGCAATAAATATTTAAATAAAAATACATGTCTAATAAATTGTTAGGATATTGTAATAATGATAAGTTATATATTGTAAGTTATACTCATACTGAAACTTCTTCAAATAGGATTCAGAATCTGGAAAAAACGGCCAGAGGAGTCAGTGTTGAATATTTGACAAAGATTGTCGTCTGTGCGAAACTATCGATTACGAACGGCGTAATTACCACCGCGGAGGAAAAAATGTCACACGTTTTTTGACTTGCGAACGGTGTTGGATCGCTAAAATAAGCGAGAGGAAGACCTAGCTCGTTTTAATGAGCAATTATTCAACGCGAGTGGAGACCGGAGTAAACTTGAAAGCGCAGAAAAAATCTGGAAGGTCTTCGCGGAGATGCAGGACAGCGTGTTACGAGGAAGCAGGGACTTCCCATCCAACTTTTACAACACGAGTGCTACCTACTCCACATCTTGTTACGATTTCATTGGATCTCGATGAGAGGATGCACTCGAAGGTTGAAACTCGACCAATCATCCTCGAAGGGGAAATTGGAGTCTCCATCTTTTCCCGTTCGACAATTCGAGTGGCTGTCCCAAAAAAATATATTAGATACTGACCCGTATGTCCGATATCGCTTGATGCAATTAAAGTCTGGAAACGTTGTACTTATGTACATTATTGAAATATCGACATCGAACGGACAAAGTTGATTTGGAAAAGTAGAATATTGAAATCTTGAAAAAAGAAAGAGAGAGACACAGAGAGTATATGTATGTATTCACGGTGGAAATTTGTTATCGTAGAGTACATGCTGAGCAGGAATCGTCATCTTCGTATCACGTTTCCAGAGCCATGTCTGACAATATTCTGAACGCAACTACTAGCTTAACGAACGTGATGTGTCATGCATATCCATGACTTTCGCAACATTTCTGTTTACGGGGGACAAATAACTCGTGTAAATTCGCATTCGACACCGTGCACCAGCATTAGCTGAGCCCTCAATCTGCCTGTTCCTATGAAAAGTAAATCAAATGATAAAAAATTAGCACTTATAACACGATTACGGAGCTCGAAACCTGTTGCGTATAAAGTAAGGTCAGTATTACTCAACATTCAAAAGCGAATGAATGGAGATATAATACGGATATTTTCTGCGATGAGAGAGAGGAGTTTTCGTATATATATATTTTCAATGTTTTATTTTTAAAAATATATATTACATATTTAATAGTTTACAAGGCGATTGCAAAATAATCCACGAAAACATAATAAATACGCAAGTTTTTAGTATATTACTTTAGAAATTTTTATTTAAACATATTGTTGAGAGATTTCGTATTTTAACAATAAGATAGGATTAAAATGAGATAGAATTATTTTATTTAAAATATTGAACATCTATTTAATGCGGGAAACGTTATTTGTTTCCTAATGATCGATGTTGCATGAGTACTGTCCTTACATCGATCATAATTCATCTCCGATAATTAAGATGTCAGCCACGCTTCACGCTACAGTTGACACATACTCTGGTTTTCGCATCAATTGTCAAATTAGTAAACGCTGTTAGATCGTAATGAATATCGTTAATTGCACCTCTATGATGGACGAGTCATAACTGGACCATAACTGGTCCCTTCACTCACAAATAATTTACATAATGACATCATTTTACTCTCTTCACCTTATTAATAGACGAGAGCGACAACCAACGAAACAACTTGACACGTTAATAAGTCAACATGAAGATTGCGATGCGTTTTCATCAAATAAAAATGAGGATGCGATAATGGCTGTATTAAATATTCAATGCGATACATCATTGCTTGAATTTAAAATTGAGGAATGAAAACTCGCGAATGTCGGCTACTACAGATATCATACACTGCAACAAGCAAAACAGATTGTGGGTTAAATCCCATATTACATTTTTCATGTCATGACAGCTTTGCGGTTCAGCATCGCGGAACGTGTAACACCGCTGAGAGAGAGAGAGAGAGAGAGAGAGAGAGAGGAAGAAACATAGCCGACGCGCGATTCTGACAGCCAGGATGGCGCAGAGGCTTCATGATAAATTACTATTATCTCGAGAGATAGAGAGGATCAATGGTGAGAAAAAGCGGTATCGACACGGTGACGAATGGAAATGGATTCTTGAAGCGTTCGCGCGAATTCTAGCATAAAATACGCGGATGGTGCGACTTACGTACTAACGGTGAGACTAAGTTAAAAAGATCTCTCGGCTGGTACGAGACCTGGTTGGACAATTTCCAACTTACCTTTCCCACGGTACCGAGTTTATGCACGTGGCCTGCAAACATTTTCCGCGGGGCGAGTCTCGTCATTGCGAAAATCGACATTCACGGAAAATACGATCTGAATTCTGTTACGATGCATCCGTCAGTCTATTTGTTACAACAACAGAAACGTATCTCAAATGTATACTTTTGTGTAGGGAAACTCTTATAAACTAATATCCCCGAGATTCGAAATAACATAAGCATTCGACAAATGTTTGCGATACGAGATGCATAAAGTTTCGTTATCATTATCAGTTGTGTAATGTTGTATGATTTTTGTTGCAAAAAATAAGAAAAAGAATTCCATTTGAAAGAAAGAGAAAAAGAGAACAAGAGAGAAAGGGAGATATTTATATTGGTGCGATTAATTACCGCGATACTCTCGTCCCAAACTTTCTCCGAGTTTAGTCCGCACCCCTGTATTCCGAAACAATAAATGTCGCTTGTCGTTGTTTAATGACTTGCTCCCTTTTCTTGTTTTAACAAACAGCTCCCACGGGACGTCGTGTCTGTGCTGCTATATTTTCCACGTGTGCTTTTAAAATAAACAATGAATGATCATTGCGCCAGGTTTTACTGCTGTTGAAATGCCAGGTCGATTCAGCGCACGTATAAAATTTATGACCTTGTTGACTAGCTTCGTATTTTTTATTGTCTATTCATCTCGTTATTTTCGTAAGCCGTTGTTTCTGATTATAAGAACAACCAGTTTTTTATACAAAGGCGAGCTGAAGTTCAATATTTTTCATATTCATTCACGAGAATTATCTGCGTCGAGAAACAAAAAGCTGTTTGTATGAAACTTTATATTCTTCAGTTAATTCAATTTTCATTAACCGACATAATTTCCGCTATGGTTATCTCTATATTGTTAGAATCAAGTTACCCGCAACGCGGAACGAAAGTAAAAAGAAAATGCAAATTGCTCGTGCCGCTGTAAAAGAACTACAGGCCGTCTTTACATACCACTCCACTTTGTGACGGCCTTTGTAAGAATAATGTTTCAGAAAAAAATTCTGGTAGCCACGCGTGGATCCGCACCTTCGCGAAATTCCACGTTTCAACGACGCGCGTCTGCGTCATCGTGTGTTTTCGAATCCAAGCCAGCATAACATTTCTATCGTAAAACGGGAATTTTTGAAGATATTAGAGCGCCGAAGGTAACATTTAATCTGATCGCTCTTCGCGAAGTAACCGCGATCTGCATGGAATAGCGCAGTTTCGCAAAGAAAGAAAGATATCTTCACCGCATACCGGGACTTCTTCGGCATACCGTTCTCTTATCTACACGTCCAAAAGTCTCAGGGGAATACTTTTATATCCTCCGTTCAGTGTATCTGCGCCGAATAAGCCTTTTAGAAACGACAGACAATAAACGTCTGCCTAGTCCTCCGAGATCGTCGGTGTATCGACATTCTGAAAATACAATCCGCTCCGTCCACCGATAGTTCCGTACGATATCAATGTGCGTCTACAACCCGCACGTGTAAGTGGCCGCGATGGTGTAGGGTGCGCCTAAGTTCACTATCGACCAGAGGCTTTGAGAGTCGAACTGCCTCATGAATGGGGTGTAACCGAGACAATAGTCGGACGAGACGTTTTGTGCCGCGTATTCTTGCCGAGGGGCCGGACGTGTAAGACAATGATACATGGAAGTAGCGGGAGAAGTCGACGAAGAATAAGGTCGGGACGGGCGAGAGTGGGCCGTGAATTTCCGGAGATCGATGCGCTGACCTAGCAGGTGCGCCAGCAGGGGTTGCTGTTGATATCTTTCTCTTCGGATGCTCCTCATCATTCGCGCCGTCCCGTTTCCATCGCTTTATCCGCGCCATGAAGAGATCGCTGACGCCGGTAATATACGGGACGACGCTCATCCGTCATGAGCCAAGGCCGACCGATAAACCGCTGTCGGTTAGGCGGAATCTGTTCCGCGGTTAGACATTGCGGAAGAAACAATCGGTATAACACAATCACCCGCTTGGCCGACCGCCAAATCGGTTGGAACACGACTCGCGCGTATCCCGCACCCCGCGAGACCACATATGGTTTCGCGGTTAACAATTTGCATGAATTACGAGGCAATTTAAACGTTTTTATTCGGCGCGGGAACAGCACGGCATGGAAAGAAACACAGAGGTTAATTATTGAAATGGAAATATATAGATAACGGGTTGCACGCTCGTTTTCCGCGACGTCGTAATTAATTCGCGTCGGAATATAAAGCACGTCAATGCTTGTAATTTCTCTGATATAGGACCGGCGATTAAAAAAGTGACAGGAAATAGAAAAATCCGGAGTCGCGACTCGGGGCGATTGCGAGTGGCTATTTCACTGGCTTTTTACGTCCTTATTAGTGTCATCGGTAATGAACGAAGCTGAGCGGAACGACGGTTCAACCGCACTATTCAGAGACCGCCCCTTTCACCTCGTCTCTATCCCGCCGGTTTTCTCTAAATGAGATTTTTATGAGACACAATTTCTTCGTGCAAAATTGTTTTACGATCATATCCCAAATGTCAATAAGACAGGAAAATCGAACGGAGGACGATAACACAATGTGATTTTAAACCTATCAATCAGTGTGTGCCACCGTCCATGATAGATGCCATGGGAAAAACGCCTGCGGGGAGATTCGTATAGAGGGTAAATATACAATTTTCCCTTAACCGTAGTATAGACTTTTTATTTTTCCACTTTTCTCTTTATTCTATCAACGAATTCTGTCAAACCAATCACATAATATTTTGCGTGGCCTTATCAATGTTTGCAGATAAATATATAAAATGCGTGTCTAGAGAGAAGGAGAACGGTGGAAGGGCCTAAAACACCGATGTGATCGACACTGGCAGCCACATTTGTTGCTCCGCACCCGCGAATATCTCGGTACAAAAGGACATCGGTTCTATTTTTGCCCGGCGATTCTCATCGCGCAGGCTGCATTTCGTGCCATTGTCTCGTTCTCGTTTTGTTCCAATATGCGCCTTTCACCGTCCATTATCGCGCGCAGATAGTGCACCGTCTGTCAGAAGAAGGGAGGGACTATCTTATCGATGGCGATGCCAATTGCCGCAACAGATGCCTTTTTATCCGGACTTTCGCCGCGAATTGCGACCTGTCGTGTTGCTGTTACGTGTAGGTGTATATATTCGAGTGCCTTCAAATATGGAGGCAATCTTTGTTCATCGGAAGTATCGCACCGCGTGGGCGAACGAATATCCACAATCTTCGTTATTCATTTCGATTCTTTTCATAAACCGCACGGGAAAAGCTTCCGGGTTCTTTATGAGGGGTTCATTTTGTTTGTCATGGGCTTCAGCTTTATCTTTATTCCGCGTTTTTAGTCATCTGCGAAAGGCGGTCGCGATACAGACAAGAACTCGCACAAATCTCTCATGAAAATGACGCCCTACAAAAGAATACCGAAGAAAGCTCCGCTAAACACGTATTTGTATGCCCCTTTTTATTCCCTTCGTGTGACTCTGCTGCCACACCATAGATTATAAAAATTGTTTACCGACATATGAAATCACGTAAATATAATAAATATATTTTACTCCACTGAAAAGTGTTTTCTTCATCGTGGTCTCGATGTTCAAGAAGATATTTATGAGATTTTTATAAGGTTTAATTTTATTATTTTACACAGAGAGAATGATTTTGTTGAAGTATCTAAAAATTTAGCCAGATACAAATCTGAAAATAATTTTGCTGGACCATCAAAATAATTACATAGAACACTTAAGCATAATAATAATACTGCAAAAACTTTTAGTATTCTAGCCACCAATTTAAACGTCCTACTATACGTTTGCATATATCTGTTGGATATACGATTTGTAATGAAAAATAACTTACGATGGTTTTATTTAAGTTCAACATTGAAAATTTCCGATATGTTCGTTCATAAAACGGTGCGATCAAAGAGAATATTCTATCGTACAGCAAGATTGAAGTCGGCAAAATTATATCGATCGTCAGGATTTACAGTGTAACCAGAGTCTACATGAACTCTGATATTTTCAGGACGATATGCGGTCCCTTGCCCAGCTAGAGTGTCGACATGACCGTACGATTTCGCCGGGAAAATCTCTCTTTTCTCTTCTCGATAAAATTATACATATTATTACCGCGAGAAGCTTCGAGCGAAGTGCTCACGAAAATACAGAGCGAAAAATATCTTTGTGCGAACGAGAGGCGCTTCAATTTCATCTTATATATTACATCACCAGCGTTTCGCCTAGGAAAACTCTGATAAGACTCAAATCTGCGAAATCGTATCAGCCATGGTCGATTTACAATTTGACGAGAGTTCGCGAAAGATCCTTGACGCTCACGCCGATCTATGGTGTAATCCTTGAAGGAACCGGGAAGACCCTTCGTGGGTCGTGGGTTACCCTAAATGGTAGACTTTACTATTCAGCCCATATATGCGTGAAAATGCGAGTCTCTCAGTCTAGGGGTTTAAACGCAGTCAGACGCAAGGACTGACATGAAAATTTTTCTCCGTTTCTCTCTCTATCTCTCTCTCTCTTTCTCTCTCTCTCAATGTTCCCTACGACAAAGAAAATAATCAGTACTTTAGATAAGTCGCTGGGTTAAGACATCTCATCGGGATGGAGCTTGAAGAAGTAACATATAATACCAGGATTTATATAATACCAATGGAGAAATTGCGTTTCTCATAAAATCGTCCGAGTGCAACTTTCTCTTATCATACAAGAAGACATGAAATATCATTTTTGTCATTTCACTCCTTTTGACGTGTGCTATTTATATTAATTAAGATTATCTGATATTTGAAAGAGAAATTTTTTTCAAGTGAAGAAGTAATAAGAAGCTGTTGCAAAAAATGCTTTTTTATATTTGTAAAGATCTTTCTGAATAGTGACGAATTAATGACAAAGATTCCAGATGTATTCAATATATTCTAGAAATAGTTATAGAAAATTATTATAGAAAATTGCTGTAAATTCTATAATACGTCATTTTGCATTTTTATTTGAAACGGAAATAAGAGAAATTTTGCCGCGATTGAATGTGGGATGCATTTTTACGCTACGTTCTCCCGTCAATTTGCCTTCTATCGCAGCGCCGGCAATTGCATCGTGCGTCACATTCTTTAAATTTGAAATATTACGGCTGTATCTGTGTATATACAATATTAACTACAAAATAGACGAGCGTCTCTTGATATTTAATATCAAATATACGGTACGGATATATCATGTTCATTCTTTTAAAATTGCGCGAATAAATAATTATCTTTTTTCTCGCGTAATAAAAAAATTTAATATTATGCATACCCTACATACTGCAGCGTTATATCGCATTACATATTCGGATTGCACAAACGTTCGCATTATACATTTATAGTGAACAATTGGATAATTGACGGAATGCATCAGTTAGTATTCAACATAACGCGTTCTATACACGAACGTAATTAACAAAAACAATAGCCAGTATCACGTGTAATTAATACTGGGAATGTCGCTTGTCAGATTCCACAGAGTTTCAAATTTACGATGTTTCAAATGTGCCGTTATTGCCGTGATGGTTATAATTCAAATATCAACTTAATAACCATAATAACGTCAACGTTAACTTTAAGATTAAACATAATGTAATGCATACAAAAATGAGATGATTTAAATTGCAAGAGTCCGTCTTAAGATATACAATGAATTTCCGCTTGAATAATCATGTGTAATATCCGGAATTATTAATAAAGCAACTTCCGAGGAAATTTTAATAAAGATTATAGACGCGTTGCTCAACTAAAATTATATTACTAAAACGATTAATAGTTAAATATACACGGGAGAAGAAATTAAGGAGAAGAAGTTAAGAACGCTTGAGAAAGTAAATAAAATACAGTGATAAAAAACGATAACGGTAGTAAAATCTTTTTGCTTACAAAGGCGATTTTTCAGGACGATCGGAACTTGTATATCTCGATCTAGATGAAATTGATATCCGTTAGAGCATATCCATCTTTGATGTTAAACCGAATTCGGCTCGATACTCATCGTCTGCCTACAAGGCAGAATATAGGAGAGGATTCGGGGATTGTGTAGAAAGAGGATTTTCCGTCGATGTGTGGATAAAGGAGAGGGAGATAGTCGGGACGATGTGGACCGTGGTAAGCGGACAGGACGCGCAGGACCTACGAAAAAGTCAAAAACGGCCACGCGTAATTGTCCTCGATTCCTCAAATTGGAGGAAAAATCTCGCCGCGTTCAAAACGAGCTTTGGCATCCAGACTTTCTTTGATTGAATTCCACGCCGCTGACTTTTCCGGATTCCACGTCACTTCTAGAACGGCGGCGATGCGCACTCCAAATCCGTCACCTGCACGCTCGAAAAAAGTTTCTCGCGTATATTTCGACGGTGACAAAAGTTTCGTATTTTCACTAGCTGCGAAAATTTGCGATATTGCATTTTTACCAATAAAATTTTATTATTATTTAAAATTATATATATAAATTAATTATATTAAAAAATTTTTTTTTAAAAAACGCGAGTGTTCGAATATCTTGTAATGGTAGCTACACAGTAGTTTAAACGATAATTGATCGGACGCCGTTACACGTGTTCACTTTGTACAGTGGATAGACTGAAATATTCGATTAATCGCGGTTTGAACTAGAACTGTAACAAATTCTTACGTAATTAAAATCTTGGGAAAGCGTGAAACTTTGCGGGAAGCTCCATTTTCATTATTCTCATCGTTTATAGGCGTTGCACGGTCGCCATCAGCGTCGTCGCCTTTAGGTATTCAAAGTACAACGACGGAGAAAGGGTGAGCATCAAAGAAATAGTATAAGCACGCAGGTCGCTGTGTACCATTACTTCGCGAATTTTGCCTCTTTCAGAAGTTGGCGCCCTGTAATACTCCAAGTTATACGCTGCACCCTCAATATCATTGTTGCCGTTAGGTGGCTAATGAGAATTTACAATCCAGCCAGTTCAGCATTCGCTGAACTCTAGCCAGCTGTAATTATCGCTTTCCCAAACGCTAATGTTTTGTTAATTAAATCATTCCCGATGAAATCTGAGGAAAGAGCCCCGCGACTTAAGTGGCATTCTCCATCACGTGTATTGCATCTCTTTTTAATACCTTTGAAATTAATATAACCACAGGCTGCATTTGATGACGCTCCTTTAATTTTCGGAATAACGTACTATCAGGGGCGTTGCCAGGATTTTATTTCGGGGGAGGGGGGATTTTAAAAAAATTAAAATCAAGAACAACTCATAACTTTTTTAATTAAATAAGATAACAATATTCGTTCAGGACATTTTCTTTAAACCTTGAAGCATTTATCATTTCATTTCTCTCTCAGCTTTTCATTTTCATATTTTCATATTTGGTTCCAAAATTTCGGGGGGGAGGGAGGGATTTATCCCCCTAATCCCCCCTTGGCTCCGCCACTGCGTACTATTAAATATGACAAACATTTGCTGTCAGTGATCTATATCTTTGCTGGCATCGCGAGCACCAAGATCGAGTCTTCACGATTCCTTTTACAGAATACAAAATCGTTCTATCAAGTTTTAATTAATCTATTTCCGCAGAAACCATTAGCCCTCCCTGGCCGGGCGATTGACGCGGAGTACGCGCGAGTTCACTACGGACTTGCGATCTGAATGCGAGAGTACCGCGGAACGTGCCGTGATTTCGCATGCCGGTCGCGGCCCCGATTAGTTTTTAAGTCGGCAATTTGCGACCGGCCCGGCGGCGAGAAATTTCGATTATCGCGCGGAGTGGACCGCTTCGTATGCCGCGAGAGACTCGCGAGAGGAAAGATCCTCCGTCGTGGGTCGCGCCGGGGGATTTTAAGGGTGCGCGCTGGGTATAATGAGCGTTCTGGGCGGATTCTGTCGCGACGGGGGAGCGAGGGCTATACCGCCGGCAATTAATCAAAGTTTCTCGCCTCTGCTCGCGGAAATGGTACGGGGAAACTTGCCCTCGTGGCCACGAGGCCCCTCCGACCGAACGTGCGCGAGATAACGATTTCCAGCGCGCCGTAACTCTTTCGCGCTCGCACAAATCTGGCCGAACGTGTGTCAATAATTCGGTACGGAATTAATCCGAGACGCCGCGGAAATCGATAGCAAGAGTCACGAGGCGAGATAGAGCGCTTCCGTGTTCCGACGGGAATAAATTTAACGTGGAATCTAGTTTCCTAGGTATTATTAATGCATACGTTGACGGTCGAGCGATAACAGGCGAAGGATCTCGCGGGTACTTCTTCTCGGGTGCGAATGTGCGAGTTCAGACAAATAAATTTCGACGCTTCGTTATTATGTAACTTGCAAAACGGACTCGTTGAAACGGAAAGCAACGTGGCATACATTTGAATAATGACAATGCGATGATATGGATATGCTTTCGGCGCGGAGAAGCGAGGAAGACCCGTTGAAATATTAATCTTCAGGAAAGTCACGACACAGATATCATATTCGTGAATACATATTTTTTTTTTTTGGATCGACAACCGCGGAGTCGATGACATGTTGTCGTGTGTTGCCTTTGGAATAAATTTTTGTCCGATTTTTCTCCGATATTGAACGCGATGCGTTCTATATCGCCGAGTGTGGTATTCGAGAATTCCAAATACAGGGAAATTTAATGTCGTGACTAAACTTGATCGCACATAATCTATACGTCCTTGGGGAACAGAATCAAACAGGTATTTCGGCATGTGTGTGCACGTTGCGTGGATGTGCACTCATGCGTGTGCACTTCCGGCTCCTATTGGAGTCGCGAATCGATTGTAACGGAATTTCAACGAAAATTCATGCGTCCGTACTAGCGAGGAGTGAGAGAAAATTCCGCTGACATTCATTATTACAACGTCGACGGATTTAGCATTTTTCGAAAAATATTTTCTCGACGCGCGAACAAAATATTTCGACGTTTATAAATCTCAATATTATTGACGTTACGACAAAATACGGTCTATTATTACCACGCAAAATTATTATTTTTTTTAATAAAAAATTTTACCTCGCAAATGAGATGATATTATATTCACATATGTTGCCACATCCTCGACAGTGAGAGCCTTCTGTTCTAGAAATTTTTATCGCCACTTTTTCAATAGACGACAACATGATTCAGCAATATGCTGATCTCCTCGCATTACGTAAGCAATATCTTGACATGTGAACATACGTGCATATAATTATTCATGCCGATGGTTTTCGAGGGTCTCGAAGAGGAGATTGGCAGCGAGAAGGAAGCATCTTCAATGGATTAAATTTGTTGCTGTGGCATTTTTCTTGTCTCTTTGACACTTCTTTTCTGTGTGGGAAACTTCTATGCGGGTGACGCGTCTTTTGTTGCGATTTTCACAATTACTTGCATTTTGAAATAGGAATCTTTTGCGATGTCGATCCTTACAGATGTACAATTCCTTCTTACCTTTACGAGAAGAAGATCAAAAGATGATTTCTTCAAGAATCGCGGCAATCCATAACGGAAAAGATGAAAGAGTTGTGCAGATCTCGAAAGTCATAGAAAATATTTTTTCGATAAATAAAGATTTGAAAAGAGTTAATTTTGCTTGTATTTCCGCTAAAACAAGGTGCTTCGCACTTTTCGAGCGCAACTCTTCAAGTTTCCGCCGCAAGTGCCGCGATATTACTCGTTAATTTCACCGTAGGAACTAGGAACAATATAGCGGCACAGCAGCGCTTTGATAATATTGCGTAATCAATAATTTATTAGCGTTGCGGTTGCGTGCGTTAATAGACAGATTGTTCCCTCGTAATTTCCTCGGGGGTGAATTCAAGCTCCTCTGGTGACCCCGTTAAAAACATTTTTAAAGCAACAAAAATTAAATTCATAGCCGCTGCTAAAATTAAATCTTTCATAGGAAAATTAATAATTAACTTCTATCTGGTTGCGCGAAATGTGTATACCAACGCTCCAAGATGAAAAAGTTTTTATCGCGTTATGTACATACTATTTAAAATTCATAGGTGCATTATGGTGACTTGTCATGTGTACGAGACTAGCAGTCGGGCTTGGAAATGGATACTGTAATTCTAAATGTGATTCTATATTTCTGGGATTACGGTGGAGCGATGGATAAAATATATTAATTCCTTTGCCAAATGCTAAATCTGTTTAATTTACCGGCTTAGTTGCATCTGTGCTGTTCTGTAAACTTAGCGACAAGAATTATTATAAATTCGTAGAAACTCTCTTCGGCCTCTTGGCCTCCATTCGCCTTTTATACTTCTATTAAGGCGCGGTAATCTCTTTCGAAATGAGTTCAGATTAATTAACAAAGTGCAACAACGAATGTCCCCCATAAATCGCGATTTCCGTTTCACATTAACAATAAATACACGTTATGTGAATTTCTGCGTAACATCTTAATGTGATGCAAATTAAGAAAATTCTAGGATTATAAGTAACGTCTTTTGTATTTGCGTTATCTCACGAGTTACATATCATATAAGGAAACAAGATATTCTCTCGTAGATTCGTCGAGCAAATTTATACGTCACATTATATCGACAAGATATTGCGATACTGTGTACACGAATACAAATTTTTTTCAACGGTTGTACGTATTTTCATAAAACATAACTTGAACTCACAATAAATTCTCTCAAGATACGCATTCGTTTTCGCACTATATTACTTGCTGCTCCTTAATACGCGCCAACAAATGTGTATTAACCGATTCATTTGGATTCAATTTCCCGATCAATTTTTACCTACTTCTTTATTCAATTTTATGAGATTCCGACTTGCGCGTAGTCCGCTGATGTTGCATCAATGTCCTCAAGCGAGTCAGAGTAAAGTTTGATTATCCTTTGTTTTATCCTATGTAAAATCTGCAAAACTTCTCGCTCGTTCAACATCCCTCGTTCCTTCCATATTTCCTCGAGAACACGAAAAGCCGGTGCGGGTTCCTTCTAGAACTTTGCCCGGTCGAGGATTGGTGAAATTATCGATAGCCCGCGGCTCTTCTTCGCCATTTCCGGCGCAATGTGCGTCTACACGATGACTCGCGACATATGCACAGACACGTTGTACGCACCAAACGCACGCAGAAAGGACATTTACGTGCACCCGAGACATAAAGGCCCTTTGGGGTTCGCACATAATGAGACTTGCCAGCAATGGCAGCTTTGAGGATGAGAAGTCATGCAAGTTCAAACTTGGCGAACAATTCGAAATTTGTGCACGCTTCCTTGCATAGCAATGTTGAAGCACGAATTCGCGTTAAGTGAATTATGTCCTCTATTTCTGAATTAGAACTCTCTGATAACGTTCATATCACACGTATCGAGTTTTACAGATATCAATATTAATCAATAAACATTTGCGCTTGTAACATACGGTACTTTTTAAAAAATTTAATTTGATTAAATTAAACATTGATTATATATATTATTATTTATATCTCCTCTGCCTTTTACGGCTTTCGATATTTTCCAAATTTGTAACATATATATTTTTTCATGACGTAAAATAACATAATATAAAATATAAATATAAACGTAATATAAACATGAATACAAATAAAATAAAACATAATCCTTAATCAAAATAAAACAAAATTCTATGATCATGTATAAAGAAGACAATATAAACAGTATAATGTAAAAAATGCAAATTATAATAACCCTGCAGATTATTATAGTGAACTTGCAAGCTTCAGAAACTATTATAAAAAAGTTTTTAGAAGCATCTTGTAAATTGTCCCCTTTAATGCTTAACAGTTCCCTCAGGTTCCCGCTTTTAACTACTCCTTTAGGATTACGCACGTCATTCGGCTTTGTACACGGGATACAATGCGTCTTAACGATGATGCGCTATAAAATTTTAAAAGGATAGCTTGCTTTTTCGCACGTGATTACGAACGTCAATGAGGATTTCAAGAACAGCCTTTCTCGTCGAGTTAAACGTTATGTCTTCTTTAATGAGTTACGAACTTTCCCGTTTAAAAGTGTCCGCTAATTGGAAAATATAGACAATGTGCACGCGCACGTCATAAAATAATATAATATACATCATAAAATTTCGACTCGCATCATTGCGGATACTGTTCGAGTTCGACAGGTGTTATAATTACTGGCGACTGTCGCTCCATTAAATAAACGCCGCGTATGCGCGAAACTATTTAGGATTTAATGTTGTGGAGGCGTACCGCACAGTGTGAACTTTCAAACGCGTGGTAATTCTCGGCGCTTTGCCTTCATCCAAATGCGGACGAAACAAAACGTGGGTTTAATCGCGCCGCGTTCGTGACCAAACCGCAATTCGTTACCACCACCTCTCTCTCTCTCTCCCTCTTAGGGTAAACACGAGGTCAGTTCGTTTCGTAAGCTGCATTCAGTATGCACGCTAGTGCACTCGCCAATTTTGCGCTTGAAATCCGACCAAATTTCGGTCGAAGCGCGAGTCTTACCGGAACGGAACCTTCGATACCGGAAACGAGATTCGTCGCGACGCAAAGATCGTGCAATGGATCATTTCGACAGGCGGCAGGTTCGGTTTACCTTAAACGGATAAAATCTAATCCCAAATAATAATTAGGATAAGACCGCATGTATGAACAATTTAAATCGAGAGATAGGCCAATGACGGTCATAGCGGATCTTAGTGCTCCAATAATATTAATGTGTGACTTTTCTATTAACGCGCCGTTATTATCGGTCTTGAATATCGAATATCACAACATTAAATTGAAAATCAATTTAATGATACTGATGCTAACAAGCATCTATAAGCTTCCCCCTTCCCATCCCAACCCGAAAAATTTTAATATCGATAGTAACGGCGCGCAGTTTATAAAAAAATCACACATTACTGGAGCACTAAGATCCGCTATGACCGTCATTGGCCTATCTCTCGATTTAAATTGTCTAATCCCAAAGTTCCGTGTATTAGAATCTTGAAATATTTTAGCGATGAAGAGGTATGGAGTTGACAGAATTATAAGAACTCTGCCTCCGACGAACGTGAAAGATGTGTTCACATGCATGGCATTACTCCTTACGCGACGAGAGATATTGCGTGTGTCAAAGCGGCATCGAGGAAACCAGAGGTCTCACTTGATGTGCTGATTTTGCCATTTTCTGACGGACGTAGTGCAAAGTGCGTGCGGAAATGTAAATTGTAATAGAATAGAATTTATTGCTTCAGCTTTACATCGCCAAGAAGGGACTTGGTTTACAATCAACTACCTTACTCATCCATCCATCCACACCATCTCCTCTTTTGACCTTACCTTAATCTATATAAAAAACCGCTTAACTTATTCCTAACCAATCTTACAAACTGTGCCTTATCCTTAATGACTTCTCGCTTGACTAGAACCGTCAATCTTTGTACTTTCTTTTATCTTACTAATTACAATTGCAGTAAATTGTAATAGAAGCGAGAGTAGAGGACGATATAAAATGGGAAAAAAAATCTCCTGTCTGCTTAGCAATTTCACTCCATTACTAGCGCAAGGGTCGTTCGATATATTGCAGCGTAAAAGAGAGTCTTAATTAGATGTATCATATTTTTGCATTGCGTATTTACAGGAATTAACGCGAAAGGTTTCCAAGAATCGACAAGGGGAGATCTGAATCACTTGATTGAAATTATTCTACATTGTTTACTTGTGAAATGCGCAGAATGCATTCCGCTCGTTTATATCGGTCTTCTTTTAAACAGCTTTTATCGGCGTGAGTCTGTGTAACCGAAGAACGGGTCGAGAACCGATCACCGTCATTAAATTTCAAAGCGCAACGTGAGCGAGCATTACGAAGAGTATTTCGTATGCGCCGGAAGCACCGCAAACTGTTGGAACGCGTACGGTAGTTAGGTTGCGCTGCCAGAAGATATTCAAAGCTGTTTCGAGGCGAGGCATCTGACAGCGGTTTCGGCTTGTCGCCGGAGGACCATGCGACATTGTCGCGCAGACAGAGAATTTGCGAACTGTACAGAGATCAGGAGTAATTTGAGAGGCTTAGACAGGACGCTGGAAGCTTAGAGGCTTAAAAATCATTAATTCAAGATTAATCGAGCGCTTTCTGTCCTCAAGTATAAGATAAATTATTTATCTCACGCCTCATCGGTACGTTGACGTGTTCCCGCTGTACTTCCCCCCTGCCCCCTCTCTTTTCCCTTGTGCCTTACATTATGCAAATCCGCACAGTGTTTCCTTATATCGCATATTACACGGCATTCTCGCGGCGTGATAACGTTAAAATAATCGGGTACCAAGCCCTTGCATATCTCATCATACGCCTCGCGTAAGCGCAATATCGTACGATGCCTCGCACAAACGCGGAATTATTTTTCGTGGATTACAATGGCAAGCGCACGAGGGATGAGTTCCAAGCGGTATTTTCACCCGGTCAACTCTCCAATATGAGATTTTATGTGGGAGGGCCGAGAGGCCGCTGATCACCGTAGGAACGATGTGAGTTAACCCTTTGCGGCACGGTGGCATTGTACAATGCCACCTTTTTATATTCGTTTTTTTACCTTTTTTACATACTTTCTAATGTATTATGAGGATTGTAAATAAATTTTTCGCTTACTAGGATATCAAATATTTTGTAAAAAATCTCATTAAAATTTACTTTTTTACGTAGTGGATGTTATAAATAAAGCTCATTATGTTGTATAGACCAATTTGAATTTCGAAATAAAAACTCGTAACGACAAAATTTCACAACGATTCAAAATTTTTTTAAATTTTAACCCCCATGTTGGAGCTACCATTTTGAATTTTGAATTTTTTACCTCAGATTTAGTATCAGCGTCCCAAAAAACTCCTGAATACCAAGTTTCATAAAAATCGTTCGAAAGGAAAAATATATGCTTCAAAGGGTTAAGCACCGATGTAGAAAAATTGGTAGAAGTTTGATTGTCGAATAGATATATATTATAGATATGTATATATACGTATGCTCAATCTATATTCCGCAGATTTGACCAGCAGAGAAGAAAGTAATTTCGCTGAAATTATCGTTACCTTTGTGAGCTTAAAGTCGCTCATGTGACGAGGTAACTAGTGACGTCAGTCGCCATCATCTAGGTGCATTCCGCAATTTTTCGGGCGATACGCGCGTGCCATTTCTAAAGCGCTTAAGCGATAGCGAGAAGACGGGTGCGGGCGGCAGACAGGAGAGGTCTGCTGCCAATAAACTATAAATTTCAAGCTGGAAGCCCCGGGAATCTCGGCGCAACGTGTTAGTGACAACTGAGAGGATCTGAGAAATTCACGCGGACTTTAATTCTCGCTTTTGTCTCCGCTTTTTCTAATTTGATACGTATTCGAAATCCTATTAACGTTTCGTCTATCTTGCCAGTGAAATAAACGAAGTAGAATAAACGAAACAAGATACAGTACCGTACATAATTTTAAAAGGTACCTCCCACGTACACGGGAGAAAAGGATAAAGATCTGCTAACTGATCGATGACTGTGTGACTTTGTAGTCTGCATTATTCATCGAGTGCGATACTGCTTCAATCGGCTTTGTTAAAACAAAATAGAGGCGAGTAATCGGTATCTTTTAATATTCAGCAGAAAGAATTTATGCAATATAACGGTAAGTTGATGAGTCGTTGATTTGTATTGGTCAGATTTCGTTGTTCCAATAATTTCTTGCTATGAGTGATTCAAGGTAGACTTGAATGGATTTGGTACAGATCGCACAATCCTGTATCGGTAATCGGACACGGAAATCAATTGTGAACAAGGACGGTAATGATGCGGAAGTACGGAACTGTTTCAAACAGAAATCAGCGTTCATTTGTCTTGCATTAGTTTGCCATTGTATATTTTCATCTCAAACTTGTATAGGGTAGATATACCGGTTGTGGCCACTGCGCCGATTTTGGCCACTTTCGCAATTTTCGTAATTTTTTTACTTTCAAGTTGGCTGTAGTGCATAACAATCGAGAGAACTTTATTCTGCAAGAATTTTTGTTGATCATGCAGACAGGCAGATTAGGTTAAATTTATTCTTTATATGCAAAGAACTGTGTGGCCATAAATGGCCTTATTGTGGCCACAAATGGTGCATCTACCCTAGTGTTTGCATTCATTTCTCAGCTTATCAAAATCTAACCTTCTGCGTAAGAAGAGCTTTTAAATGTATTATTTAAAAATAAGATGCATTTTTTGTGTGCTGAATGCTAAATAGCAACAATACCGAACTTTGCTAGCTGGCTAACTCACCTTAGTATCATTGTAAATAAGCCGCAAACGAAAGCGCTTTAAGAGATCCAAGTCGTTGACCCGCTCGACTGCCAATTTGGCCGCTTGAAGCTCGCTGGCTCCTTCCGGTCTCGTCACTGCCCCATGCGTCATCTCAAAGAGACCCAGGATAGTTATATTTGTCTTCTCTGTCGGTCCCGCACTCGGTATCGTTACGTCGATCTCCGTCTTGCTGTTGGAATCGTTCTTGTTGCGTGTCGCGTTCTCGAACTCACTCTTCGAAGTTACCGCAAATTTTCCGTCGGAGCTGGACTTGACGCCCGAGAAACCTGACAAACGTCCTCCTGGTACGTCGGTACCGGGCAGCCACGATTCGTCATAAGTATCATTTCGCTTCCCGTCTATCTCTGTCGTCCCCTCGCTTCTATCGTCCCCCTCGTCCATCTCGTCCACGACGTCGTCGTCGGAATCGTCGTTCGTCTGGCGATGAAGCACGTCTCTGCTGGGACTCTTCGGCAGGTCGGGAAGCACGGTACTCGGGTACCATGTCGATGTTTCTTCAAGTACGTCCTCCTTGTGCGGGCCGAAGTGTCGCCTGTCAAACTTTTCGACTTGCGACGGTACCGGCGGCGACTTGTGATTGATTTTTACGGGAAATTTCTGAGAACCCTCGAAGCCAGTGAAAGGCGCTTCGCTGTCGACGTCGATATCGGTATCGCTGTCGTTGGCAGGCGCCGTCGATATTTCGTCTACTCGCGCAACATGATCCTTGTCCCCGTATCCTTGATACTCGTTGGACTCTTTCGCTTTGCCAAACTTTTTAATTCTAATCACCGATACGTCGTCATCGCTTGACTTCGAGCACTTGACGTTGCGACAGTTCGCAGGGCGGATTTCTGCTCCATCGAGATCCAAGGAGCCGGCGACGTATCCCGAGTCGACGTCGGTCCGATTCTTGATTTCCGAAATTTCGTCGAGTTCGACCTGGTTCTCGATTGAGATGGTGCCAACGTCGAAGTCATCGGCAACTGCATCAATCGCGATTGCATGGACGTCTGAATCACTCGCATTCGCGTTCGCGAACTCATTAAGGACGTCATTTATTACGATACCGTCGCTCTCGTGAGGCTGGACGGCCGAGCTCTCGGAACTCTCGCGTGCACCGCCGCTTTGATTATCAAGCGCGTGGATATTGCGACGGTTGAAATGAGTTTGCCTCGCGGCCCGGAAGCCGACGATCCCGCGATCGCTTCGATCACCCGCGAGACCGTCACGGCGCTCCGCCGCAACGTCAATATCGCGTTCATTCGGTTGGTTTAAGGCCTCGCTCCCGCGCGAACTTCGATGGGCCGAATAATCGCTCGTGCGTTCATTCGCACGATTAATGGGAGTTTCGGCGAATAAATTATCGGCGTTTAGACCCGCTCGCTTTGCCTCGAAACTGACTCCATCACAATCTCGTCGACTCCTCGTTTGCTCCGTCGGATGACTGACACTTGGAGCCTCGCGCGAATGCAACCGATCGATTGGAACTTCGATTAATGCGTCCTCAGCATCGCGATCGTGAACGGAGCTCTCGGGTAAATTGCTGGCACTTCGGCGAGGTCCGTCTAAAATCGTCGAACTTGCTTCATTATCACTATCGCGAAATTGGACTTCGTTCACAGCCTGATTCACCGCGTAATAATGAGTAACTTGATGCGCTGACACACCGCGTCGCTTCCTGACCAGATTGCTCAACCATTTCTTCGCGCTTTCTTCACGCTGCTTCATACTTTGAAAATTGATTCCGTTACGAACTTGCCGAGTTTCCGCCGGATCGTCTAATCGATCGACAGATCTCCGTTTCGGATAATCAATTGCAGATCCAGAATGCATTTGATCGCCGCGTGGATCGTTAACACGACTCGCGAAGGGACCATCGTCAAAGTAAGCTCGTGTTATTACTGACGGATCGAAACCATCGTGGTTTCTCTGACTTTTCAGCGAATCACTGGGATGATCGTCACTGGCCACGTCGCTAGCACTTTGACCAGCCATGCTTGAAGCTTCGTTTTCGCGTTGCATCCATTCCGGGATCACTCTGGGAGCGTCGAGGTCTCTACGCTCCGAGTATCTCCGTGTTTCAAGGTAACGGGGAAGCGCGCTCAGGTCACGGCTCTGGGGCCTCGTCTTATCGTCGCACGATAAGGCTGTGCGGAGAGAGGTAAGGCCGAGAAGGAGGAGGGTCAGGCAGTGGCGTGCCTGGAGGGCTTCGGAGGAAGAGAACAACAGGAGGAGACGAGAGAAATGCCACCGCGTGCGGACGCGCGTCATAATCAGTCGTCGATTCTGTGACGACTCGAGGCGCTCTTCCGGTTTCTCCTCATCTGCAAAAAAAGAGACCGTGTCGTGAGTCCGAATCGCAAGACATGTGTCAAATCGACAGCGCGCGTTATACGCATCATGTATTGCACAAGTTGTCCCAAGCGCAATTGAAAATAAAAAGCTTCTCGCGGGCAATCAATTTTTATCATGCTTGATTTTGACGCTATCTTAATTTAGAAGTTCACTTAACGTAATATTTAATAGTATAAATCAGTTTTTGTAAGTTCCTCCAAATACCATCGCAATAGATTTAGACGATGGACGTTCTTCGTGTATATATATAGAATCGATATCGAACTCGAGTTTTTATTACGTTCTTCTTTCCTATCTCCGAGATCGAAAAAGTGTACTTGCGGATAAATCAGGTAATTCTCTGTACAGACAAGTAACTCGCGAAACTATTTGAGCCTCTCGCTATTTATAGGTGAAAAGTTTATTCACTTGTATTACAGATACCACTCTCCACCCAGCATCAAAAGCTCCCGTATACCTCGCGTAAAGAAAAGTTCTGTCGTTTTTCTGCACAAGTATTTTACATTTAATCCGCATTCGCAAACTCTCATTTAAGACCTCGTTTTTGCAATAAGGATTTTACGCGTGTACAATACGCCCTAATTATAATTTACGACAATTATCAGGATACGGCGATTGTAGCAGAGCTCGCTCGTGTAATTGGAAAATAAAGTAATCTGCTAATGGAAATATTCATACGTAAATTCCGGACCTGCTAACCCGATATCATGCCTATTTTACACTTGGAAGATTCGATATTCTCAATTCCAAATATAATAGGCTTACGGGAATGAAATAATTTCATTAAATTGGCAAGCAAGCACAAATGAAATTCAGATGGAGGTATTACGTCCCGGGAAATATAACTGCGACACTGTATTACGTTTACGAGCCACTTTGGGGCTTCTCTTTAATTACGCTAAGAATTTAAAGCTCACCCTGTTAATCTCGTTTTTTTATACGTATCTTCCACTTACGCAGTAAACGAGCTATGGTATGTAGATTTAATGGTTCACATGCATATTTTATTTCTCGGAGTGCACGAGTAAAGCTTGTTTGCATTAAGCATTAAAATCAATGAAAATATCCGTTATTATTGTTAAAGTATAATATCATTTACTACGATATTCATGATATCTGACTTGTAATTAAATAAGAAGTGGCCGATATTCATTGTACATCTTTGCGAACAGTAGAACATTCGGAATATCTAACAATAAACGCGGAATATCTAACAATATCGAAGCGTGTTTAAAAATGTACCGTGAAGTAAGATTGCGAAAGAAAAGCGGTCAGACTAAGCTGCCGTCAGTAATTTGATTTCCATCGGCAAGTAATGGGGTCCCAAACGAGATTAGAGAAGTCTTCGGGCTGAGCTCGTTTTATCTACGTCGTTATTACGCGGTTAAATCTGGACGTAGAAAGTTATAAAGTTTGTACCGATGAAATGTGACAAGCTCGAAATGTACCTGTCTTTATTGTACGAATATAGACCGCGAAAAGATCAACATCTTTTACAATTATGGCAAGCTGATGCTCGCAGGTAAATGTCCAGCGGCATTTGCTGGGCCCTTTGTCGTAGTCGAAAGATCCATTAAGACGTAATATAGTTACACGATATCGTGCACTAGTAACGCTGTTAGCTCCAAACTCTGTTATCAAGGCGCACGAAATGTTTCGAAGCGCGGTTCCCGACCCTTCCCTTTTTTCCTTTTACATCGAGGGACGGAAAAAAAGTTCGAGAGATATAGCGTGTTAGCACGAATTGCGTCTTGTAATTTTGTCAGGCTACTTTTCTCGTTTCGTGTCGGTATTACGAGATTTTGCGAAAGGCGCTTGCCTCTCCTAAAAAAGTGAGCCGCTCGTTTGGCGAAACATACGTTCGTTCTCTCTAACTCAAAAACTTCGTCGTGTAATCTGCTTAATGCTGACGCAATGTGGGGATAACCACGGTACGAGAATCGTAAAAGGTAGCTTAACGGGCTGACTAACTTTTCACTTGGGCAATGAAATTGTTGACCTCGCTTAAATGTTTTAAATACACATTACACACCTCGACACAACATGTGGTAACAAGATAAATGCAATTAATTTTACGCATATTATTATACCTCTGGCAATCTGTTGCTCGTGTAATTTTTGTTGTAAAATAAAATTTTTAAGTGATATGATCTTTAGAAAACATAAATGAAAATTTAATAATTAAATTGTGTTCAAATAAATTGGTTTCTCCCTCTCTCTCTCTCTCTCTCTCTCTTTCTCTCTTAAAAAATATCAAATCCAATCTATCATATCATTTTCATTAGATTTCCATTACAATTAAATGACACCGTACATATATAAATGCACATAAAATATCTAAAAGCTCGACACATATATTGCACGTCAGATTTCAAATGAAGTTAATATGAACCGGTGACAGCTAACAAAAAAATGATAAATGGCTGAAAAACATTAACGTCAAAAATACCGGCAGAGAATGAGAAGAATGTATTTCTCCTATAAATACATTTTCCTAATAATACATTTTTCTGTTTGCAATCGGCTATTAACTTACTATTGCACGAGCCTTTCCTATTCTTTCCTCTAATTTCGAATAGATGGTTTGTCAATAGAAAGTTACATACTCAATTCTAAGAAGAAACTTAAGCTTACACAGAATCTCAATAATTAATCTAATATAAGATGACATATACGGAGGTCAAGCGATGTTTCAATTGTGTGTACTCACTTTTTAAATTGTACACGTTAATCCGTTTTAGCACTCTCCGCTGTAACGAACACAACTTCATTTAGTCGTGCGCTATTAATCATGATCAATACCCTTTTCCTCCCTTTCTTCTCTCGTGGATCTTATAAATCATTTTATATTTATGAGCACAATTCTAGACTATATCATTATTTACTACCCGTCGGCCGGGAGCATTATCTTGCTCAATACAATAAAACTGGTTTATTTCGACGTTCTCCCGCAACAAGAGAAGGGTGGCACCGATACTCCGCTACGGAAGTTGTTGGTTGACATAAGAGCGGAAGATGCGAAGTCTCGCGGAGGGGTAGATATCCGTCGAACCTGACCTACCGTAAATTGCGGTCGTGCGTCCCACGTATGTCTCGGTAAAGGGGTGGGCGGGTGATTCAATTCGAACGGAGAGACGGTGAGTGATGTGTTATAGGACGGATAGTTCCGGTATTTCCCATTTACGTCGTCCATACCGGAAGTCGGGGATACGTAAGGTGTGTCTGATCAAGAAATGTCTCGGATGCCTCGTGGTGTCCGCGACAACGATGCCACGAAGTCGGAAATGCCTTCAGATATTCATTGCGGCATTTGCAAATTATTTGGCAAATCATTTTCAAGTCGCTATCATTGAACTTTGGAGAAGTTATCATCTCGCCGTAAATTACTACATGTAGGGTATCAATTACTACTCGATTACTATAAATCGTAATTCTTTTTATGATTCATAGAATTTGATTATCAAATCTGAAAATCTATTCCCGAGGACTCTTAAAAATAAAAATTTAATAAATATATTATTACGAAAGTTTGCTATTCCTGGTATCTAAAGTCCTTAGAGGAATTTCTTCGAAATTATGTGTGGGACGTGAATATTGGCTTCTCAAACACCTACTTGCATTGAATAAACTAGTTAAGCAACAAAATTAAATATTCATTACGATATATCAAGTAAACATTGCATAATTAGGCGAGATTACATCTCAATGTAGGATGATACTTTTTTATACTTTTTGTACGATAATAAGAAATTTCTAATTTGCCACTGACATTCATCTTGTGGAAATAATTTTACTAACTATTATACCGTTGTTTTCTACAAATATGTTTCTCTTATTATAAAATTCCCCGAGAGCAATACAATGCGTAATGGATAATGGAAATAATCAAGTAACGAAAAAAAAAAGAATTAAATGCAAAGAAGCCGCATGAGAAAAGATTAGAGGGATGAAGAGATCCAGACCTTTAAGTAACCTGCAGAACTCCGTTCTCCTTAACGATTGTAAGAAAAACATTTCAGAAAATTACTTTTTGTTAAGCAGTTAAAGGTGAAATGAAGATAAAGATTCTGTCCGTTTTATCTGTCAGTCTTAAAAGACGTAATTTTCATAATACATATTGATTGCACTTTCAATTTATACTCTTATAAGTTGTTTCGTGTTTAGCTAATTGATTGATTTACAAATAAAATATATCCAACTTTATAATCAGATGTAAATTTTGTATCTTTTGATACTAAAACTGTCAGTCAATTTTGTTATTTAAATTGAAACAGACGTGACAGACGTGACTCGATACTTAATGCGGAAACGTTTTGATGCAAACTGATGTATTCTGATCTCTAAACTTCTCGATAGACAAATGTAGTGTATTCCAACGAGACAGTTTCTATAGAAACAGTAGACAAGTCCGACATGTAGCTGAGATTAAATTCGAGCTTACGGTTTCGTCAAAGTTAGTCAGATAGTCGTGGATTACAAATTCAAACAGTTTCACTTCTCGATTCCTTGTTTTGTATAATGCGCGCTATTTTGCAAGCCGATCGACATCTGTATCGACGTACGCTTAAATCATTTAAGTCCGCTTAATCACTTAAATCAGTAGAATTATTTCGAATTGATACGTCGAAGATTGCTGGCGACGCTAACAAGTTTACCACGCCTCCGTTCGATCTGCAACTCTGAATACATTGGCATCTTAATGCACTGTTAATTGAATCGTTATCTGAGAAGCTAAATAGATCGATCGATATATTTTACGTGCCAATGTCACTCGACATGCGATACCGATCTTTGTGTCACGAAGCTGGGAAGGCAAATTGCTGCCGGGGAAATCCACGAAAACGGTACGTTGGATTTTAACAACTATCTCTCATGCTACGTGAGCGCAGAAGTTTTTAGTGCAGTTTGCTTCAAGATACTGGAAGATATTGAGTTTCTCGACGTCGACGGAATCGTGCCAGCGGAAGTTTCAGGAGAAGCTCGCGTTTTCTCACGCATGAAGCACTGAACCGTAAGGAAAATCTGAGAAGGACGCATGACCCTCAAGTTCGTTGACAGTTTTAATTTTTCGCGAAAGGAAAGTCGGTCGAGTTAAAGGAAAAATGAGTGCATACACGTAGGTGACTTCGTAAGATGCGCATTTTAGCGATAGATTGACGTGAAAAAACATGAGCGATCTCGCATTATTATGAACAAGCTGCGAATTCGTTTGAGAATGTTACACCAAATTGACGTGATTCTCTTGCCGACAAGATTGCGCGATTACGCTTACAAATTAAATCATTTTTCACGTAATTCCTCCACTTGTAATAATAATTACCGTTTTATACGCGCGCTGGGACACGTTGCACGGAATATTAATATAAACAATTTGCTAATTGCTAGAATTGCAATGTAAAGCTGCATTTGCCATCAGGCAGCTCTATATGTATAAACTGCCATCGTTAGTACCATTGATTATTAAACGAATTGCCCGTTGTTGTCGGAAAATATCTGCCGATACCCATTGAAAGGCGCCTTTGATAAACGGATTGCAGAGACAGAAGAAATCGCGTTAAATGCTGAGTATTTATCGCGCGTTACGACGGATAAATCGTGATCCGGAGTTGTTAAACGTCGGCGTTCTGGCGGCGCTTTAAGGCGCGCGTCTGAAAAAGGTGAAGTAAAGCGGATAAGCACATGAATTACCGTAAAGTTGTGCGGCATTCCTCTCCTGGCCACATTTCTCTTGCGCGCGGTTTTCACCAGAAACTGACTCCGGCGGTCCCTTTGCTAACTTTCGCAGGCGGGATCTCTTCCGATTACTCCTCGCTCGGACTCGGCTCGAGTGCCGTTTTTAACGTGCAGCAGAAATTAGCATTCGGCGGTCTGGCTACTTCGCGCGATTAATCTCAATGTCCCCACGACCGTTTCGGGAAAGTGCCACTGAAACTCTTCATCACAGCGCGTCCAATTTGTGTATCGCACGACACATCCAATTTACGCACTGGACGGGACGTCCAATCGAGCTTCCGCCCTTTGATCCCACAGGATCGCCCTCTCTGATTGTCCCACCGGTAGCGATTGTATTTCAGGATTATCTCGACACTCGCCGGCTAGTATCGTTGTAACTAAATATTTTCGGAGCACTCTCGAGTATCAAGACTGTTTCCGAGCGATTAAAACAACGTGATCAACAGCTGAACTCTTCATAGCCGACGACTCCCAACGACGTCGTCAGATAAATGCTTGAAGATATATATCTTCCGTGTATCAGTATTCCGAGTGGCGCAGAACCGAAAGATGAATCTTTCATGAGTCCTTAATTGCCTCGTGTTCGCGGATTGCGTTACTCGCTCCTCGCAGCTGTCAAATGGTCTTGGTGGAATAGCAGTTGTCTCAGTTCCGGCGAAGAGATTCGCATTGCACTAGCGATACTGTTTTCAAAAAAGTTACAGAGCGGCAATTCCCCGCGCTCAATTTGGCGGGTGAATTAATGAAACGACGCATCGTGTCCCTGGAGCTTGTTGCAAACATGACGCGTGTGCTTCCGTCTAAATTGCTAAATATATTTATTGCTTGTTTTTCTTTCTTTCCTGCTTTTCCTCTATCTGTCGACGGTAAGCGCAATGACGCGATGGTACGGCGCCCGATTTCTTTTTTCACGGCGAACCGCTCGCTCTCGGAGTGCAAGCTTCCTCGGGGGGGATGCTCGCGTATGCTGGCGAGTTATCTCTTGGTTACCGCTCTTGCTCAGAGCGATGCACCGCGAAGGAGCAACCGCGTCGCGTGGTGGCGGTCCGCGCACTGTTGCCCCGTAATATTCGCCAACCCTTGTCTGCCAGGAGGAGTTTTAGCGGCGGTATCGGCTAACGCGCAGCCGCCCGTGCTTCCTACGACCCTATACGCTTCAGAGAAAGCCCCCCTCCCCCCGGTCACGGATCTCCGGAGAACGGGAGATCCTCGTATGGATCCTTGATCCTTTCCTCAATCTCGCTCGCGGAGCCGTGGTTGTCGCGAACGTCGGACATTATGACACTCGAACAGCCGGTAACACATGCGTCGTACGATGCTTTTCGCGCGAGAAAGTTTCTTTCAGTCGATCGCGAATAGATTTTTTCCGCCGTCCTTCGAAGCCTCGGGACTGGGCACCGTATTCCCGGGCGAGTTTATATTCTGGCGAGAGGATGAATTATTAAATGACGTGATTAATTCCGGACTAGGATTTGAACTGTAATATAGTGAAATTAATAATTTATAGACTTGTATATAATAATAATCACTCCCCACATTTAGATATTAATCGTTCGAAATTAGGGCTGCATAGAATAATTATTACAAGAATTCCAATTTATCGTGCGCTTTTGTGATCATTAAAAACTATTAAAACTCGAACCCTCTTCGCCACCTTCACCTTAATTAATGAGCCAATTTCTTAATCAATGCCCAGGAGCAGATAAGGCGAATAAGGCTGTATTAGAGGTGTACAGAACATCATTTGCTATTCGGTAAAAGTTTTCACGATATTTTCATGTTCAAAGGATGTCTCCCTAAACTACATCTCGATGGAACTGCTCAATTACCACGGCCGCCTTGAAAGCTTTCCCTCTTAATCTCACGGCGATTAAGTTCGTCTTGGCACAGTTATTCGCGTAATGAGAAGTGATGCCCCGCGAAAGTTCCGGATGGCAGTCCGAAACGGTTTAAGTCTGTAAGCTGCCGTGGACGAAAACCAATTAGGAGGGTAATAAACCTCATTCTCCTCGGACCACGTTCAAATCGTTCGTGACAATGAGGTATGTTGATCGCCGCTTTATGTACACACGACGGCTTTAACGATAGTTTATGTACGCATCATACGGCTCTTCGAGTTCCATAAACCTCGTTCGGAGTTTGAAGGACGATAAGAGCGCGGCGGTGCAAGTTTCGCCCACTTTATTCTGATGCCAATAATTTACTTGTAGCGGGAGAATAAAGGAGCCGCGCGGCCCCTCGCCGGAGATGCATTCGTCTAATCTCTCAGAAATGAGCTGTGGGAGAGCTGGATTGTTCCCTCCCCATTTCATTCGCAGCCATACTTTCCGCGACTGAAGTTTTGAATTGACTCCAAGCGACAAACAACGGACTTCCCATCGATTGTTCTTGAGAAGAGTTTGCTGCAATCAACGAGGATGCAGTTCCTGTTTAATGTGTAAACGAAACCGCTGACGTGCCGAAATGTTGTACGGCGTTTTAACCTTTCGGATGCTGAAGCGTGTTACTTCTCTTACGGCGACTCGAGCAATTAATATCTCAAAAGGAGAGTAGTAATTCGCAAAGCCTAACTAAATTTTACATTTAAGAGGATTCCAAAATAAGATGAAGACTGTGAGAAGCAGAACAAAATAAGATTCATTTCTTTTTCAGAAAATAAAGACGTGTAATACGGGTAAATAATATAGTGCTGACACAACTGTAATACAACATTTACGCGACAACTTCCTGCGACCAACATTTAAATTGAAATCTTCTGTATACAATGCTCGCGTTTGGTTTAAAGTGCAAAGTATAATTGTGTATGCAAATTAAGGCAAACCTCGAGCGCGAATTTGTCCGAATAAATAACTTTCTTGACAAAAAACGCAATTTTCGTATTATTCTCAAAGAAACCAATGCGCCAGCGGCGTTGGGGCACGCGTTATGGCATATTATCAGTAAAATTGCACCCGCTTAATTCCTATTAATAAGATTATAAATTGCAATTTAGCGTCCATCTTTCGGTCAACATAATGCGCTGAGTGATTCGAACGACAATAGAAAAGCGTGTGGCTTATAGTAGCCGTCGCGTATAGAACCCCGTCTTTGTTGCCGCGTTATTGGCTTTCCTCGAACGAAATGTACAGTTTCCGAAATGGACCGAGTGATTAAGTAGATCCGGAAAATGAAATCCTCAAGACTATTACGAAAAGAGCAGCGCGACACATAGAATACCCGCGAGATCTTCCGTTCGAGAAATTAATTACCGAATTGATTACCTGATCGCTGCGAGATCTTCGTGGTTTCTTTCAGATAGACGCCATTAGATCTTTATCCGCGATTAAATGGCACCTCTAAGCCCAGTCTCGCATCAAGTATATGTATTGCTTTCGGATCTCCTAGGATTTCGTTAACGAAGGCTATCGATGGTATCGATTCTACCCCCGCATTTACAGTCCACCTTCGATCACGGGCGGTGCTCAGTGCCGGTGGAAGGGCGCGCATCTGCCGTCCGACTGCCTTAATTGGATTCGCTGGCGTTTCTAAATCTTACGAGGCAACGGCTAAAATATGTCAAGTGCAATTATATGAGGACGAATTCCCCGGAGTCCTCTCGTCCCGTCCTTGGACGCGCCGTCTCGGGGGACCAAGGGGGAGATCGATCGTGTTTAACGTTTCTGTTTTGCTCTCGACTGACCATATAAAGCCATTACGTTGGCCTTTCTTCAGGAAAGGAGCAGGGCAAGGATAACGATAGGAGACGAACAGTTCATCGGATAATATCCTTTGTGTCTGAACTTGCAGAAGTTCAATTTGCTGGGTATGTTTCCGGCGGGCATGTAGATAGTCCGCACGTGTGTCCCGGTCCTTACACAACGAACTGACGATGGAGCGATTATTCATAACGCTGCCGGATGGCACAAAATAGGTCGAATTATTCAGCAGTCGTCCAGCGGGTTGGAAATACCTCGGACCGGATGTAAATCGTTTGTCCATTTGAATTTTATCTGTGGATTAAGAGCACGCACGCATTCGCAGCTTTAATATCTGCGGAGATGCATTAATCAATGTAATGTAATGCATGTGAAAATGTTATTACTATCATAAAATAGAGTTTGACATAAAGCACGTCTCTTATGACGGACGTAAAAGGGAAGGGAACTTTATTACACTAATTAAGAATTTGGCGGGGCTCTACATGCAGTACTCCGCATGTATTTGCTATTTTGAATTAATGTCTTTTTTTAAAGATTGATAACAGCGATAGAGCGAAGAATATCGATACAATACATACATCGGCTGAATAATAGCAAGATTTTGCGTAATAATAGCCTCGCGTGAATTAGTTCGAATTCTAGTTCGAACACTGCGTCTAGTTTCAAGTTAGCCCGGACTAGCTGATTGCATCGAGTCCCAGTGGCGAAACAGCGAAATTCCCCGGACAATATATATCATTCGGTGAGCTTGCGCTAGGTGCCAAGAATATCATTTCCCGCTATGCTCCGAACACCTAATGCCTTCGTCGATCGTTTATCGCCTCGTTGTGGGCCCGATAAGACGGCGGACGATCCGCGTGGTACGTGCGAATGCGCCCATTGAATGAATTGATTACATAACTATAGATACACGCTTGGATGCACTTGGTATCTGTTCTCGGAGGCTATTAAAGCTTATTACACATCTGATGTTCATGTTCGATGATGTTTGGAAGCGTAATGATAGGCGCTAATGAAAAGGCGCACGCGAGGAGGAAAATAGATACCGATATGTGTCTATTATTTTATTAATCAAATTTAATCAAGTTTCTCCGATTTAAAAATTAAGTTACAAGTGATATCTATATGTACAGATTTGGATATTCTTTTGTCGGTGTTTGAGCATTTCTAAAAGAGCACCCAAAGGAAACCTCGCAAGACACATTTTCAAATTAGGTATCCTATTGTTGAATGCGAAGGAAGTGAAGGATTGGTCGCGCTAGTCTTTCTTCTATATTTTACATTCTCACACACTTGTAAATTCAACGTGAATAAAGCGCCTTTGTCTGTGTATTGCAGAAATACAGGCTCCACCTCACGGTTTATGAAAAATCGACATCTGAGAGAGATAAACCATTCTTGCTTTATTCGTCAATTTTTACAATTCGAATTCTGAATAAAATCACGGGTCTGTCAAGATCCTGGGAACAATGCTCACCAAAAGCTTTTATGGACTAATCTGTTTTTATTAAAAGAGTGTTACTGTTTCATTGGTGTCCCTGCTTAATTCAAATTTTCAACCGACTTCCATATTCAAGCAATATTTATTCGTCATGATACAGAGGAAAATGCAAAAATCGCTTTTCTCTAAGAAGAGTATCACGTTTTTTTCGTAATTTAATTTCGGTAATCCTCGAGATATTTTAGACAATATTACGCTATGACGAAAGTGCCCTTCATTTTTATGAAAATTCATCAAGTTATATAACGCGTATCCTGCTACATCGCATCATCTCAATTATCCCAATTATAATCTCAATTATAAATATTGGAGTTTTATATTAAATGTTTATTGTTAAAGGATACAACTAATTACTTTAATGGATGGTGGCTTCGATGTGATGATAAAAAGCACGAAAGGACAGACTAACAAAGAGAAAATAAGAGCCACAAGCATAGAATCATGAAATAAACAATTATCAACTAATTATCGACTAACGTAATTTATATTAAATAATCGCCAATCTCTTGCTGAAAATTAAAAATTATTTTTTCCTCTACCAAAATTTAATTAAACATCGCATTTCCCAGAGTCTTTTACGTTTAGACATCATAGCAACTACGTTTCAAGTCAACTGTTAAAGTTAAGTTTGCCTGAAATTAGTTAAAAAGTTTTCGTTATTTATTTGCGCAACTCGCTTCCCCTGTGGCACAATTCGTCAAGAACTTCTTTTTTCCGTTGCAGCTAAAAAATTGTTTGTGTCTTGATATTTGTATTGAAGAGATGTGTTATTCAATGTATTTAGTATTAACGCGTTTAACACTATATAGAGTAACTCCGGTATTTACGCCGCGCGGGGATTTACGCCGCAAAAGTCAGAAAAAATAGAAGGAGTAAAGGTAATTTGCTCGCAATCACTCTGTTATGTGCCTTTATGCCATATTAGTATTGTGTTATGTGATTTCAGTTCTTTACTGTTAATATTAACGAAACCATCGTAAGTTGAATCGATTTCTCAATGTATTAAGTAGCGCAATCATGTATTACGATCTACGTAAAATGATTACTGTAAGGAATGTAAAAGGTTTAATGGTTATTTCATGATACATAAGTGTAGAGGGATAGTAAAGGATGGAATACAGCAAAATACAAGTGCATAATTCTTGTATTCTTTGTTTAGCTTGATATCTTGTATATCCTACCTGTTTAGGATATACGACATTTTTAGCGTGCGGGATTTATGCCGAGTACAAACGCTCTGTAATCTAGAATCCTAAAAAGTAGAGAGACGCGAACTTGTTCCCACTTCCTGATTGGTAGTTACAGCCACCAATCAGGCCCGTAAAGATGCAAGATTATTATTATGTTTCGTGTATTTGTTTATTATTCTTATATTCTAATATTCTAATGAACTTTTTATACACATTTATAAGTTATTGTATATCATTTTATTGCTTTATTTATAAACATTATTCGTAAATTTTTTATAAGGCGTATATCCTACCCATGAATAGTCATATATCCCACCTCTATAGGATATTGGCAAAAATGCAAGGGTTTTAAACATTTTTTTGTTAAATACAAGGAATAAATATTTCATATTTATAATTTTTTTTATAATAGTAGACAATATAAAGTTTTTATTGGTATAATTCATTTGCCTTAAACATAGTAAATAGTTCTTGATAAATTAAGTTTTCCTTAGGTGCGGCGTATATATCGGAGTTACCCTATATAAAATATAACTGATTTTTAGTTTTAACGAAATGGAACTGTCACCGAGAACTAAATCAGGGAGGCCAAATTTCAAAACATACGCGAAATTATTAAACTATCAATTTCGCACGAATTAAATACAGTTCCTGCATAAACTGAGAAATATATCGCGTTCGCTAAACGTCGTTATGAGAAGAGGGACGAACGCAATGCGCTCAATTATATTCTTTTCCGGCGGAAACTCGGTTTTCCCGACTAGGCAATTCGTCCTTATTTGCAGCCTAGGTCACGACAAAATAACGTTCGGAAGCGAAGGCAACCGGAAGCCGCGTCAACGTTCGACGGCTTGGCTGAGATAGAGTCAACATCCGCCTTAGATATTCAATTTTTCACGAATGTAGTATCCCATCGGCAAACTACATCAAAATCACGAGAAAAAGATATTTTACCGAGGAATCATTAATCTTTTTTGCGGAAGTTCGGTCGGACGATATGATATGTCAGAATGACATCGAAGAGAGAAATATTAGCTTCATATTTTTATATTCGTTACTTGAATATATCCCGTCTTAAAAGCGTATCAGATCAAAAGAGATTCGTAATTCGAGACGCAGATGGTTCAATAGCCACTTTTGCTTGGAGAACAGCTAAGACTGCTCAGCTAAGAAACCGAATGATTATTCGTATGAAAGCTCGAGATTCAAAATATCGATTAAAGCAGAGATATGTGATTGGTCGAAATATACCTTTTTAAGATCAATATGTATACAAGAAGAAAAATTTTCCACCAAAATATATAGTTCAATATAAAAATATATGAAAAATATAAAAGCAAGCTTACAAAGCGAAATAAGAAACGTAGATGGGAAAGGATAGATTGTTATTGCTTTCAATACTGGTTGAAGGGTAAGATAGATTGAGTTAGTAAATGTAAGTAAAACAATGTAGAGAACTGTTTTAAAGAAATTTACAATAATCTGTATTGCATCTCGTAATATCTAAAATTTATGTTTGATATTTTTCACGTGAATTACGATTAAAAATTTGATGAATATGCCACGATTATTAAATTGACTCTCGAATCAAGATCTATTTATTGGTCTCCATTGTATCACGTCTCAAAATTGGATTTTGCTGAGTTTCTTAGCAGAAACGCGACTATAAATACAGTTATTAACAATGAAGTAAAAAGTATCTTATGCATTCGATTTACACACGTATTTTCTTCATTTATCTTCTACCTACTTTATAAGTGGAAAAATATTATTTTGCGAGTGAGATGGTTTGAATCAATTGATTTAAAAAGTTGAGCATTTTACAGCTAAGTAGACGGGCGATATTATGGCAGCAGCTAGCATAAAAGAATGCAAAAACGATTTTCATTTTAAAAGCAATCGAAAAGCGAACGCAGACGCGCGTCCCTGTTTGCAGGATTTCGAGTGATTGCAAACAGTTCCTTTCAAAAGCACCACTGGGCGGGCTGCGAAACGCCGCGAAAGTAACGAATGGCACGGTCTGGGTTTTCAGTACGAAGTCGGGAAACCATTTACGTGGCAACCAATATTCCGCGTAAACACGTGTTGCTCTTCTACTTTAGAAATACGTGTGGCTTTCCATCGAGCGGTTATGGCGATTGAAGCGTCCAATCTTCGTCCCTCGAACGACGACTTTTTAGCGGCGTAGCCGTTACGCTAAACGGAGATTATTTTGCATATCGTATATTTAATATCACTCCAACAATTCAACTTTCGCGTCAATGTAACTCCGTTAGCAAAAGGAGTTTGCCATCTTCCAAATAGTGTAGCCGGTATTATATAATTTTGTATAAATACGTGTATTCTTTATACAAAAGCCCAATATACAGGGTGTTTCAGAATTGCACGGCACTATTTTATGGAAATATTTTCTAGGTCAAAATAAACAAAAAAGTTTATATAAACATATGTCCCAAACTTGTTTATTAGTAAGATATTAAAAAGTAAAAATTATGTTTAACAGTAAAACATTTAAAGTATGTTTTCGATGTGCAGCTTCCATTATACGATTTCTTAATTCTTCTTCCGTGCCAACAGGTCAATACAATAAACTAAAGACTACAAATCTTCAAAGATATTCCAATACGAGATTGACAAGGAATGTGGTTTATGCACAATAGCGCACCAGCCCACTTTTCTCGCATTATTAATAACTATTTAAATATTACATATAGTAACCATTGGTTTGATCGAAATGGACCCATTAAATGGCCCAACAATCACCCGATCTAACGCCGTTAGACTATTTTCTATGGGATTGGATAAAGTCTTTAGTTTATTGTAGACCTATTGGCACGCAAGAAGAATTAAGAAATCGCATAATGAAAGCTGCAGCAACTATCAGGAATAATTATAATGCCATAAGGCGTGCCACAGAAACATGGATTCATCGTGCTGAATGCTGCATTCAACAAAACGGCGGCCACTTCGAAAACATACTTAAAATGTTTAAAATGTTTTAAAATGTTTTAAACATAAAATATGTTTAAAAACATATTTAAAATGTTTTACTGTTAAACATAATCTTTACTCTTTAATATCATACTAATAAACAAGTTTAGGACATATGTTTATATAAACTTTTTTGTTCATTTTGACTTAGAAAATATTTCCCTAAAATAGTGCCGTGCAATTCTGAAACACCCTGTATAATCAGACGTTGAACAATGGCAGAGCACGTCTGTTTCAGTCCTGGCTCGGAATGCGAAAGATTGTATTTTGACTATTCCAATTCTACGTTCCGCGCCAGGAAATTTAACGGAACGAACATACGATCCTTCGTGACTGCAAATAATTCGTTCGATCCCGCATCCGGGACTGTATTTAATTTGTTAACTTGACTAAATTTTTCAACTAAATAAAATTTAAACAAATGATATTAAGAATAAGACCGATGATATTAAACAAATATAAATATGAAAGAAAGCCCCTATC
>NJRP01000030.1:810079-839950 GCA_003063835.1 Aphaenogaster floridana
AGCATCAAAAATTAAATTGATCGTCAATTTAATATGTGAATTAATTATTCCAGCTTCATGTAAAGACTGTGTTTCAAGACCGACGAATATGCGGCGCGCAGTTCGCATGAGCAGGAATATTCACAAAATAATTATTACTAGGCACCAAGATCCGCCGTGACCGATAGGGGCTTTCATATTTATATTTGTTAAATAAAATTTATTTAGTTCAAGTATTTATTTATTTAACTTAAACATTTATTTATTTAACTTAAACATATAATATATTTTATGTTTAAGTTAAATAAATAAATGTTTAAGTTAAATAAATAAATACTGAATAAATTTTATTTAGTTGAAAAATTTAGTGAAGTTAACAAATTTTTTTTTCCGTGTAGGCGCCGTGATTTCACGCGGTCTCTTCTCCCAGTGGGGTGTACACCCCGTATCCTCCATCAAACCCCTCGCTTAGCCCACTTTAAGAGACTCTGTCTTCCGAGCGGAGTGCAATTTCCCTTGGCGCGGAACGCTCTCACGGTGCCATCCTTTTCTCTATCCCCAGTTCCTCTCCTTTTCTCTTTGTCTGCTGTGCTTCCTTTCCCCTTTCTTTGCACCATTAATTAACCGAAACTTCGAAACGAACTGTCAGAGTCCCGGATACAAGATCGTATAGCGCAACGTGGGAAAGATTCCCGGCGTTCACCGTGCGTGCGGTGAAAATGACACCGTCGCGCGTTTCGAGTGACGAAGCGACGAAAATGCCTGAAAGCGTGGAGGGGAAATGGACCTGCTTGACTTCCATTTGCTGTAAGTGACGAACAACGAGGCGAGAGAGCCGCGAAGGGACGAACATGCCGACGGATGAGTCGTTGGAAGTAACTCGCAATCCGTGTGGCTTGTGTCAGCAGCTCCGCCACGTGTATATTGCATTGTCGTGTAACATGATTTTTATATCTACAGCGAATTTTTTTTCCAGAGGTTTTTGACACATATAAATGAACCGAGTGCAATGTTCAGACACCCCGGAAACGAATACATACGTTCTCAATAAAAATCGTTTCAATCGTTTCACTTTTGGTCACAATTTTAAATAGCCCTGCGTATTAAAAAATTTAATTAGTTAATACATATTAAATAGATCTTTATTTGTTGTCTTCTGAAATTTCTCTTTACGATGCAGAAGGAATAATAGTTTTTCAGTTTCCAAGAAAAAAATTATTGCAACAATTTTCCGTATTAATAATTCATATCATACCTTTGCGAGTGAATACATGCAGCGGGAATCGCGACGGTGGTATTTTGTATTTGTCGATCGTGCATACTATAATGTGCGAGGCGACATTCGAACGCGAAATATTGAAATGGTATTGTTGCCGTAACAATACTCTTCCGGGACCGACACAACGGTTGCTGATAACCACGACCATCTGCGAAGTTCGTATTTATTCATGGCCAACGAGCGCGAGAGAGATGTCGTACTACAAGATATTCATGTTGAAACATCTTACAGCGATGGCGAATTTTCTTCCCTACATTCTATCGTCGAAAATTAGCTGTACTAAAGCTTAATCCGTTCTCTATTATTATAATTAACATCGCGTACTATGTAATCGAAACGTTGTACGTGAAGTTATGCGATGCTACCAAGAATGTTGCGAAGATAATGCAAGAGGAGTATTAGTTTTGACATAATGTTCAACAAAATAATTCTTAGCTCGTGATTTTAATTAAACCATCACTTATATTATCTTACAAACTTCTTTTGTTATATATTTCTGCATCTCTGCACGAGAAGGTTGCATTTAACGAATTTAATACTTATAACGTTTTTGGAGACTCTTCTGATTATCAAGACTTCTGACAATGAGAAACGCCACTTCTTATAAAGTGACAATAAAATGACATAATTAAAGTAAATTTTGCTAACTAAACTGTCTTGGCGAATCAATTAGAAGATTAAAATCCAGGACAAAACAGCTGCTTTCATCATCTTGTTAATTCAGAAAAGTATTGCAAAAATCGCAACTAAACAAAAATATCTCTTATTGCAAAAATGTTTCGTTTTTTTGCTATTATGTAAATTATTTCAAGATATACTATTTTATTTTCATGTAGTCCAAAAATAACAATTACAGAATGACTAGTTTTAACTATCTATTCATTAACTAGAGTGGTTTAACATATCCTTTCATTTCTGCTGCGAAACGTTTTACATTTCAAATGGAAACACCGCAACAGTTCTCGGAACGGTTTAGCACTATGGCGCCATGTGACTTCTCAGTAGCGCTGACTAGATACAGACGCAGTGCGCTTGCTAAAGTTGCATACAAACTGTGATTAAATACAAACAGGAGATAGAGAGATACTCCGCGGAATCAACATGCACACTAGACGTGTGATGTCTATATCGCCGGGACAAAAGTCGCGGGGAATTGTCTTCAAACATGCGCGGCTCGAAGATCGGCGTATTGGAATTTCTTGAATGCGACCGCCTGTGTGACCCAGTGACTTCAAAACTTGAAGAATCTAGAGAGGATGTAGATGAAGACGAAAATGTTGGAAGAGGGCTGAGACTCGAGGCTGCTATGGAGGACATCGTAAAGGAGAAGAGAGAAGCCTCGAAAGAACGAACACTCGACGCTTCGGCTGACGTAGTTTTACGTGCCGGTATAATGACTCTTGTCTTCGCCGAGATAGTATCCAAGCCCGAAGCGACCTGCCGGCCACCGCGCCGCGCGCGACGGCGACACAATCGTTAAGTCTACTCAGCAAGTTTTGTCGCTTCAGTCGGATGTTCGTGTATTTGCAATTTGCATGAATGTTTGCAGTTGTAGACACACAAAACCGCCAATTAAATAGCCCTCCACTTTAGGGAGAGATCTAATTTAGCGCTCTTAAGCGCATTAGCTGATATCTCGTATGTGGAATCTTATCGCGCGAGAAACACGTTTGTTATAACGTAAAAAGGTTTGATGAAATAGCGATTATACTTGCGCACGCAACATCGCCGTTATTTTGCACCCTCCGGCGATCGAGATGACTTTTTACGGCCAGAGGGTCTGTATTAACTCGAATATTAAGTGCCCAATACCCGCTTGTTTACACTGTTTCATCGTCGACATGACACCCCGCCTAAATCGACAGATACCTCGAGTACTCTTGTTGTACAGGCCTCATCGACGAATGTGGGACCCTGTTTGCACCGTAGAAATATGGCGTTCAACGAGCCTGTCGGAACGAATTACAATCGCTTGAACGTCGAATATCCTCGGAATTGCGCCATTATTAACGTCAACAGGTCTGATTTCACGCGGTACGGAAGTAAACTCAAATCTGTGTATTTACATAGCGCTCGATCACCTTCCGCGTTTCCACGTGAATGTTAATTACCACAGGCTGATCAGTGTGCTGATGGTCACTCCCGCGTACGACACGCACACTAAATACCCAATCGCGTCAATAAATTAACTGTCGTGTTGCTACGATTGGATTTCCGTTATATATTTCATCCGGATAATCGAAACTGCACGTGCTTTGTAAAAGGAAAGAGAATTATTTATCTTGTCCGCTTATACATGCATTGTGCATCCGTAATATTTCCATTTTTTATAACATAATTACGAAACGTAAATCTCTCTCTTCCTTCTCTCTTCTACAGACTCCAAAATTTTGCCATCTCGCCATCAAAAGAGAAAATGACCGATGTTATCGGTATTGTGCCGCAGCGCGCAGGATCGAACGCATGAAATATTTTATAAGATTCCCATTTCCTCCGCTCGAGCACTATTTTATGTTTGATGGGATAGTGGCTTTATAAAATTTAAGAGCGTTTAATCAGCAAATACGCGCACGCGAATAAACCTCAAGCCGATTTCAAAGAGCCAGATTTGTATTTTCCTACGTGCCGGCAATCTGATCATTGGAATTCTCTTTCCTATCTTTATTCTTCCCCTCCGACGTTTCGTCGCCCTCTCTGAGCTAATATCCAATCGAATCTCTTCGGCGTTCGTTTGGTATCTTGTTCGTAATGAGATTCTTGCTCCGCATGCGAAACGTAGACACCAGCAACGTAGCCGGATATAAACGATATTCTCTTTCACCAGAGAAAAGAAAGAGAGAGAGAGAAATATCAGGAAAAATATTTCATACTACCTAGTTCACAAGATACTTGCGTTTTAAGGACTCTCGACGTTCTTTCTTATTTAAATTCCATAAAAAAATCATGAATACATTTGTATGAAATTACATTTAAATAAAGAGAATCTCTTCTATAGAGATCATCAAATTAATTTCGTTCCTGGCTTCCTTCAAGCGTTTAACACGCCAGATCACTCTGCCGTATTGTCGAATCGAAAACCTGTTTGTTATCACGTCAGACGACGAGATTTTCGGATTAAGCGTGAGTTACGCGCGGATAAGGGATGTTTTTCCTTCACGCGAGCGAATCTCACCCCCTTTTCCTCCTCGTTCTGATATCGGAGTGCGTGCGGGCACCGAAAGTCTCGGACGGCGAGTTTTAGGAAGGGTTTACAGAAGAGCGATGCGGAACACAATGTGCTGTGTATATCGGTAAATAGGCGTTTTGCCTGTTACACACTTGGTGCCGTGTGTCGTGTCCTCGTGCTTCTGGATTATTTACGAGACGGATAAGACCTAACTCTCGGTAACATTCTGCAGACTCGAATTGCGACGAACCTTCCATTATTCAGCAGGATGGCCTGTTTCAAAATACCGGAGCTCTTGGCGGATTACTTAACTCACACGTTTCGGAGAACATTCGTCAGTAGACTAGATGTGACGGAGGAATTTATTTCTGGTTTTATCGACTTATGTTTGAACGAAGCATAATCGTCTCTCGAAAATCATTTTTTATCTGTTAATCTCGCTGGTGAAAAAAATCAGAAGGGATTAACAAGCGTCTAAGATTGTGCTATGTTAATCGACGAAGTTTAATTGTTAATGTACAAGTATTTATTGTCAGGATATTTATTGTAGATTAAGCCGAGTAACTTGATAACAATGATCCATGTTTAATAAAGAGCATTATTTTTGCAAAATTGTCCATTCAGATTGCTGTAATGCCACAGTAGTGATGAGAATAATTACAAAATTTTTATTCGCTTCAATAAGCGAATAAATAATTGTTGCACTTTGTCAGTAATATCGCAAATATATTCTGCATGGTGTTACGCTTTTGTTACACTTTTTGTTACGCTTGTACGGCTAGTCAATTGGGATCTCGTGCCGTTTTTCCAATTTTCCACGAGGTGAGTGCAGTCGACAGTGGCATAACGTGATTATTATACAAAAGCGATACGCTATTGGAAGTGGAATAAAATTGATATTTCCGCTGTATTGAGTTTTCCAGATTTAGCGAGTCGATCATCGAGCCTCTTACGTTTCTTTATTTGACGGTCTCATTAGCGCAACATCATTTGTTACAAAGTAATTGTATTTTTCGTTCCTAATTAACTATACAGTTTTTGTTATACATTTAGGATTTTTTAAATCTCCGTGAAAAATAAGATTATCATTCAGGTACCGTGCCTCCATCTTTCATTATTTCTAGAAATCGTTTCCGCTCTTTTCAGTACTCACCAGTAGTAACTGCCGTCGCGATCGGACGAACGTAGTAGTTACCCACGTTCGATCAGACAGTTATTCAACTCGCCATTCTCCGCTAAAGCAAATAATGGTACACATATTTTTTAATATCTATATTTTGTCTTAATATCTTTATCTTGTTTTAATATCTTTGTATATTAGAAATATTTAAGTTATAAAATATATGGGTCTGTTTATGCAAAACTTACGAGTCCTTTTACCCAAAATTAATTTTCCATTTTTTTTCCTTTCATCTCCTTACAATAATTCTTGTCTTTCTTGCAATAAGCTATTGAATTGTTGTAATTATGAGCATTTTTGGGGAGATTTTAAAGGTAAACCAGAAAATAGATAAAAGTAAGTACATGGTCATATTTATTTTCGTATGTCACGTGTTACAGCGCGGTGTGCAATGTTTTATTCGATTCGTGTCGATGCTAAGCGTTTAAAATAAACTGGATTACCCCGTTCTTAAAATAAGAATATCGACGAGCTACATATGTATTCGCGATAAGTATCATCCCACACGGGGCCACCGTTGACCTATAACGCCCTTGTGCAAAAATTCATTTAGCAGTTTACGAAAAAAGAATTAACATTTTTAAAGACATACGATTGCTATTTTGGAATTGAAAGACAGGATTGCGTTTAAATAATAGACTTCGATTCTGCGACGTTCGCCCGAAGTACTCGAATCCGCGACGCAGAACGAATTACGTCGTAGAACGGAGCGGCGTCTTGTAGCCGTCTGAGATCCGATGCTATATTTCGCAACTCTGACGAAGTTTCCGCTGCCCTTCGGCCGCGTCCTTCTCCCGTCTTCGCTACTCTCGCGTGTCAAGCTCATATCCTGCCACCCCAACCCCTCGACCGTCATCTCTCGGACTTCCCCTACCCGTCTCGCCCGTTCTCTCCGCGATGCACCACCGCGCAGCAACAGCATCGGGGTAGTGCGTACCCCACGTTTTAGCGACCGACTTAACCACCGGAGTTTGCGCAGGCGTTACGCTGTCGTCGCCGGGCGGGAGAACGGGGAACGCTCGGGGATACGGCGAAATCTTGGCAAATCAATACGGCAATGTCCGCCGATAACCAGGCAGTCGGGGCTCATCCTTCGCGAGAAACGTGTCGGAAGTCCACGCGCACGCTCAGTTACGTCGGCAATACTGATTAGAACAGTCCATTGAATTTTCGTCGCCTCCGCCTTCGTCATCGTCGCCGTGCGAACCACACCGATTCCTGGTTCCTCTTGTTCCTCCCGACAGCTCCGAATCAGCTTCACAAGGTGAAGTGCGCTAGTTGAAAGGAGACGTCATACTTGAAGAAACGGTTGCCAACAGCCCTCTTGGGTAACTGACCTTGTGCAACAGCGCGAACATTCAGCTCTTGAGAAACGAAGCTACTCGAGCAATTTCTTGACCAGGATCCTACAAATTAAAGTTCCTTGCGACAACTTTCTCGTTTACGATTAGAGTGATACGCATATCTCGGAGCGCACGGGTCGCTTCGGGTCGTTTCGCATTACATCGTAGAGGATACTACGCATATACAGGGAAGTCAGACAAACCGAAGCCCGGTGGAGATTAGACGGTCTCGCGAGCCCCATTAGAGCCGCCGATTCTTATTATCAGCTTCGCTAAGAAGGCAGTCCGATCCCATCCCGGTACCACGATCGAATTAGTAGGCATTCGCCAGGCCGCCAGGCTACTACGACGTCTGGTAGGCGCGAGTGATTGGTCCTTCCGCACGGATTTACCGAAACACCCCCAAAACGGCAACCCGTCGTCGTCGTGGTGCTGCCGGGGCCCCGCCGTTAGCCGCGAGAGATCGCGAGAAGGGAGCTTGGGGAGATCGGCAGGAGGATCGGACTGTTCGTACGCGACCAGCACCGGCCCCTGGTACGCCGCTTGCTGGCGGCCCAGTGAGATGGAAGAGAAGTCCTCTGCCCGATTCTCCGAATATCTGTTCGCCAAGATGGGCGGGCAGGACGTCTCGGCCTCTCAGGGTCCCCGCAAGGTGACCGCCGACACCAGAAAGTGGATGCGAGAGAACCTGCTGCTCTTGGTCACCTTATCCGGCGTACTCTTCGGCATAATTCTCGGTGAGTGAAGGGAATGCTTATTTGTTCCTTTTTATATCACGGAATATTAACACGGTAACGTTTGCAAATTAGAGCATTTAAAGAAGGGCAAAAAATCTTGAGAATATTTTTTTCAAAGAAGCATTACTTCGCTACATTTGAAAAGGAAGAAAGAACTTCGATGCAATTAATAGTATTTAATAATTTTGAATTACATTGTACAATCGATTATATTGTTTGCACACTGAAAAAAGGTTTTGGTTATAATAACCAAGGCTTGGTGAAATAGTTTCAACTAAACGGTTTAGTGATTATGACGAAATAATTTGGTTAATGTTAACAAATTTGTTAACATTAACCAAATTATTTCGTCATAATCACTAAACCGTTTAGTTGAAACTATTTCACCAAGCCTTGGTTATTATAACCAAAACCTTTTTTCAGTGCATGCGTTGTTGATGTTAAAAGACAGGAATGAATAAAATAGAAATTAAGTGGAAAATAATAACTTCTAATAATAATTTGTGCGATAAAATGTTTATCGCACAAATCATTATCGTCGCGTTTCAATTTTCCGTCTCTTTGCATGTCAGCTATAAATTATGACCGCCATTTGCGATAGTTATCGTACGCATAATCTTTTTAGTACAGCTCTACATGGACTAACTCCATATTATCTAGATTTTAATCAGTACCACAGCAATTCTTCAGTCGGCAATTGTTCTTCTGTCACATTTACGACTGATTGCCCTTTTTTAATGTTGCATTTTTATGTTCGCAGTTCGTACAAAAGACGTTTTATAACGATAGATGCATGCAAATTAGTTGATTAAAATCTGAATTAATCGCTTTTACAAACGTGTGCAAGATTTTTTATTCCGTAATTAAAACTATGCATACACATGATCAAATAAATGCTTGTCACAAATGGAAATCGTGAGGTAACATAATACATTTTATGCTTACAATACAAAATGAGCTTTTTACATAGATCGATCTTATACATATACCTCGAACGACCCAGTTCAAAATTATCATTCCGATTACGTAAAAATAAACAACGCCTTTTATCTCGTTAAAAGGTGTTGCTCATGGACGTAGGGTTTCCTTAAAAAATTTCGTCATATCGATTCGATCTCTCTTCGAGTCAACTTAATAGACACCATATTTTCAAGATTATAACACGGTATATCATGTATAAATATTGTTTCATGAATATATACATTATTTGATTTACCTGCGAATATTAATAAACGTAGAATCGTATTTAATTATGTGAGAATTGATTTTATTATTGTCCGCAGTACAGCGTCAGAGAAATGAAATGATTTCGTTTAATTGTAACTGAAATATAATACAAAAACCGTTTTATCATATTGTTAAATTACTTAGTAAATCCGTACATTTGACATAGAGAAACATAAGAATAAATGTAACGATTAGCAAAAATATTAATAGAACAATCAATGTGGGTGTTATATCTATGCAAAATTCCATTTCCAACAGCTTGATTCGGTACTTGATAGCGAATCAAGCCGTATAGTGTCCATAGATACTTTGCTATAAGTGGAAACGTTGACGGCATTGTAATAATTTATATGATGCCGCTCGATAGATCAGTCTAAATCCAAGCTTTCATTCATATCCTCTCTCTAAAGATGAAAGATTCAAGGTTACACGTCAGTCTTCACATCGTTAATTTTTCTTTTTTTTACAAACACTGAGCAATTTATTATCCATACAGTCGTCTATCGCAATAAATAATGCGTTTGAAAAAATATGTATGCTTTATGCGTTATGGCCTTTACGAGGACGTAGATAGCTTATGCAATTAATTTTACATTACTCGGTAGAAAAAAAATTACTCAAACCTTCACCTTTTCGTCAACCGCGGCGCCCTTTCTTCGCGATCGAATAATAAGCCAATTGACCGTAATAAATTTAAATATAGTTCAAGAGCAAGCGTCCTGCAGAAGTTCTTAAGTGCTTTATACAAGCAAATGGAAAAGCGAAGTTCTCGTGGCAGAGAATTGCCGATTAATCTGATAATATCTCCTCGCAGGGTTTGGGTTGCGACCTCTGGACCTTGGGGACGATGCGGTGATGCTGATCAGTTATCCGGGAGAGCTCTTCATGAGATTGCTAAAGCTAATGATTTTACCTCTGGTAATCGCCAGCCTCATATCAGGTGAGCTTTCTCTTTTCAGGCTGTCCCATGCACGCGGTAAAGCGCGCGTCGAATGTATCTTAATCATTTTTACGTATGTACCAGGTTCAGCGAGCTTAAACGCCAGGATGAACGGAATGATCGCCGTTCGTACTTTGGTGTACTTCATACTGACGTCCTTGCTCAACGCTGTGCTTGGCGTAGCCCTAGTCCTCCTTATTCATCCCGGTAATCCCGGAATCAGGGAATCGATCGGCCCCTCGCATCACGCGAGAGCCGTTAACATATTAGACAGCCTGCTCGACCTGGGAAGGTAAATTATGTCTGCGATATCTCTCATCGCCCGATATCGATTCTGTCACTATCAATAATGTACATAGACTCACTTGGAAGTTTTCCTATTGAAAATGGAGGTAATCGAGTGTGAAGGTCAACGTATACGAAACGGTGGGAAAATAATGTTAATCAATTCCGATTTATTTGCTTTCAAATTGCGTTTGAGCGTCTCGCCGCTGGAATTGTCGACTATATTTCCGCGGCTTTCGCATCCCCAACAAAAATAGGTCGAGCGCTTCCGCTGCGGTACTTCACTGCGAAAAACTTTGAGAAATGTGTGCACGATGATAACGCGACATTGAAATAATATCGATCCGTGATACTCCTCTTTACCACCGTCGCTGAATCATTGCAGTAGCATTCTAGTTATCTAAGTCGGATTAAGGTCGTGACATTTCACGAGCCGTAAACTCCACTAAACGAAATTCATCGTGATCGCAGATACTATTCGTCGCGACGAAAATAGTTCATCGATCGTGCAAACTATTTTAGCTATATTTTATGAACTACTTTATTCACACTCAAAAACCCCGTTTAAAAGTCGCACGATGCCCAGCGCGATCTTCTAACACTGTATTAAAATTGAGATATCGCTGCTCGATTATCGGAAACCATTTAACAATTGTTCGCTTCAATGACGTAGCATAAGATCGTTTTTATTGAAAAGTCGTCGTAGCTTGCGCCGCGACTTAATCAATGTGCAAGGGCTATGAATAAAATGAAGGCCGCGGGAAAAGCGTTATTTTTAAAATGTACAGCCCTTTCTCATGTAACACGCGAAGATACTGCCTACATTTACTTAATGTATTCAGTAATTTGAAATATATACGATTTTAAATTCATGTCTTCGCAGGAACATGTTTCCGGACAATTTGTTTCAAGCAGCTTTCCAACAAGTAAGGATATATACCAGTTCTTACGATATACCGAAATGGAATTAATTCGATATTATATAACGATATTAAATAATATTTTTACAGGCGCACACAGTGTATGTCCCGAAAAAGCAACCCTTCCAGAACGTCACCGACCAGGTACCAACAACAGTCCTGGGAGACGAGGAGTTAATAAGAGTGGTACAATACAGAAGCGGCACGAACACTCTGGGCATAGTTTTCTTTTGCTTGGTCTTTGGTACATTTCTGGGAACACTTGGTGAGAAAGGTCAAGTCGTCATAGACTTCTTCAAGGCTGTGTTCGAGGTCATCATGCGAATGGTCTCAACCGTTATGTGGTGAGTGTCCCGTGAACATCGGTAACGACACTTTATGGCTTTCTGTCGTTTTACAACATAGCAGGTTGAAAATATCTCGCTTTCAGGATGACACCAATCGGCATCACCTCCGTAATAGCGGGCAAAATACTCGGCGTGGATGACCTGGTACTGGTGATGTCACAACTGGCGTGGTTCATCGTCACGATCGCGATCGGTGTCTTTTTCTATCAGCTGGTGATCATGCAGCTGATATATGCGGCCTTCGTTAGAAAGAACCCCTTTAAATTCTACGCCGGCCTGGCCCAGGGTACCCTCACCGCCTTCGCCATGGCATCAACGTGAGTCGTCGATCTTCGAACCCGAGCCCGACCTTGAGAGAATCCATTTCGCCTGCCTCACAGGGCCTCGGTCAACGTTGTGATCGTATTTTCTAACCTCGTAGCCTCCGTCCCCTCATCGGTCATCTCCCGCAGATGTTCCATCTGTACTTCCTTCCTTCCATCCTTCTATTTCTTGTCACGCGGACCTTTCTATGCTTACGCGAAATGGAGCTGGTCTGTCGCGCGATTGATAGTGCAAGTAGTTGATTTCAAAACATTTTGACGCCGTAAAACGAAATAGACAATGAGTGATACGTGGCGATGAAAGACGTGTATTGATCGAATCGATTGATGGAGACAATATTGTTTCAGCCAGCTGTGTGGAGGCTTTGCGAGGCCACAATCCCGATATCCCTTTCCAAATCATTCAAGCCAGCCTTACATAACTTTCGAAATTGCTTCATATAATCCTCTTGCTTAGTTTTCTATATAAAAACGTTGTGGAAGAGCTGGCCAATTCCCGAATTATCCCGTTAGTCTTTCCTCCATATATGACAATCTCTTAATGTTTGCTTGCGAGGAGAGCTCGCCATGCCACATGAGAAAGAGAAAAAGAGGGAAAGAGGTATGCAGTTCCGGGTAGCACTTAGAATGCTGATACTCCCGGTTCCCGACCAAGCTATACGAACTTCCGAAAGCTCGTAGCCAGATTGTTACGGTAACGCAAACGGAATTTCGTCATCGCGCAAAAAAAATAACGTCGTCGCGTAAAAAAATAACCGCCACAAATGAGAAATTACAGGGTGGCCTTCAAGGTACAGTTGCGTTTTCGCGAAAAATGAAACTACTCGGCAACGATGCCAAAACCGGCGATCTGCTGACTCCGTGTTACCTGGACTGATTCGCGGCGTGGAAGTCTTCTAAGGATTCCCATAATCGGTGTTTTCGAGCTCTTCCCTCGCAATGACGAGGAAGAGAAAGAAGAAACCGAGCCAAAGGAGACCTCCACGCCAAACCATACGATTAATCTTAAGTACGTTTTTTAACAATGAATTGGCGGAACTGAAAAAATATTGGTTGCTTGTGCCGAGCTCGCTCTTGCAGGTACGACGAGGACGTCGATGACCGGCTGTACTCCTGAACGACGTGCGATTATTTGTCTCTCTTGAATAATTCATTTTTGAGAGTCACGCAAAGCAACGATCATTTTTTCAGTTCGCACTTACGAATCAAATTCAGTTCGCACCTCTGAAATCCTTCCTTTCTTTCTTTCATCCGCAGTCCAACACACATTTAATACACAAATACGAAAAAAATCATCCTGTCCCAGTTATTCCGCTATTTCCATATTCCCAATTACTGCCGCTCCCTTCCCACTCTCCCACCTGGTATTATTGCTTTTAGCAGAGTGCTCAATATTGTTTATTGATCCAGCTAGGTCTTATACAGTTGTATCTAACTCAATCTGTTTCTCTGTGGATTAACTGTTTCCAGAAGAGAGCGTACACAACTGTGCGTACACTGTGACTGACTGAGAAACTGTTCTCAGTGTATCTGAACAGAGACTGTATGAATATCATGATGATGTATTAGAACACGCACTGCACGCGGCCTTTTGCAGGTGGTTGACTCTGAGAGACCGAGGGTAGCGCTTGGTAAGTAATTGATGGCCGCAACATGAAGATACATACGATTGTCTGTTGTAGGATCCACGGCGGGCGACGCGGTCTGGCGGATATCCTGGCGAATTGTGATCTAAGCTAATCCCGGTTGATTTTCAGGTTGTTCTTACGGTCATTCTGGCAGTTGTTCTGGCACTCTTTCTACTATCCGCAGTTAATAATGCGTCGATGTTAATTCCGAGTATTCTTCCTTCGTTCCGTATACCGTTTCTCTGCGACCTCCCTATACGTTCTGTTCAACTCAAGCCTTGGTCGGTTACGTCTCTGAGAAACTATATCGATAAATAAACCGCCGCTATATATCTGTCCCGTAAGTTTACGCCAGAATGACCACCACGACTGCAGCGACAGGCGACGTGGAGCGAACCTTTCTATCATCAACAGAAGCGTGCTTTGCCCGATTTTTGCTAACGCAGGTTTGTACAGGGCTGCCGCACTTCCTGTGACTTTTCGTCTGATGACCGAGAAGCTCAGAGTCGACCCTAGAGTCACCAGATTCGTCCTGCCGATCGGTTGCAATATCAACATGGACGGTACCGCGCTCTTCGTCGCCGTCGCCAGCATATTCATCGCTCAGATGAACGGTATCTTCTTGGGCTTCGGGGAGATCATCACTGTTATGTAAGTCGCCCTTGCCTTTCAGTAAGCTCCCTTGCCAGATCATCCCCGCGGAAAATGTTACTCAATCACGTATTCGCCTGTATATAACTACTACTTCATCCTATCTTTTATTGTCTCGTTTTGCGAAGTCTGACGTCCACCGCTGCTTCCGTCTCGTCGGCCTCGGTACCAAGCGCTGCGCTCGTCCTATTGTTGGTCGTCCTAAGCGCCATTGATGCTCCTGTCAATGACGTTTCTCTTTTATTCGCGATCGACTGGTTCGTGTGAGTATCAGACAAATTATTCTTTCGCTTATAATATGTCCTACTACGATATAATACTACGATATGTCTCAAGATAAAGTATTTCGTCATGCTAAATCTCGTTTCTAAGAATTACAGCGGAAAAATATTATATTATAAATTTTTTACAATCAGCGAGACATTTTACAATAAAAAATGCTATAATAACAGTATAATTATATACAATATTCGCAATCATTATATAAATAAAGTAGAAGAATACAAATCAATTGTTATATAATTTTAATATAATATTAATACTATTTTATGTCGAATATTATTTTATGTCGATTAGGGATCGGATAAGGACTACCAATAATATGCTAGGAGACTGTTACGCCGCTGCAGTTGTCGAGCAGCTCTCGAAAAAAGAACTGATGGCATTGGACGCAGCAGCCTACCAAGTAAAAATATACAAATTAATCACTTTGTAATTAATTAGGTACATAGTGCTAGAAAAGCGTGTTTAATGTTTACTCGATAATTCTCGTCCCATTTGCTTCTGCGTTAAAAACGGTTTTTATCTTCACGCTACCATAGCAATGCAATACGCAATAATTTAATTTTAGTCGGAGACTGTGCTGCCAACCACTATCGCCAATGGATGTCTTACCGCCAACAGGGTACCTGATCCTGACACCGTTGTCGTCGAGATGCAAGACGACGCGCGGATAACGGGGATCGCCAAGTAAACACGCTTGTTGGTAGGGCTAGGCTATCACTTTGTACGATCATTATAAGATCATGTTGATTCATTAATGACATCGCTTGCGAATCGCTGATTTACTGCTGATTAGCAAATGGGGACTTGACGAGAAAAAATGAAGATCATCAAAGCCAGCTTCATAAAGCTTCATAAAGTTCACATACATTTCGCGCAAATTAAATCTCCCTCATCATAAGAAATTAAGCAAATGGCATTTGCGCATTTTTTCTGTGTCAAGTCTTCAAGTTGAACGGCGAATGCGTCCTACAAACCTTTCTTCTTTCCTTTCAGCTTCGGGATATTGCACATGTCGAGAAGTGTGACGGAAGAGACCGTTTGACTAACGGTTAGCCCCGCGAAATAATTTAGCGTCGCAGGATCTCATCAGCAAGTAAATTGACTCTGCCATCTGTTTGAGTTGTTAAAAAAAACGAGGATCAAAAACGTACTCTGCGCCAAAGGCGTGTCCTCTATTTCTCCTTGTTTTAAACAATCCTCAAAGTTCATAAAGATCTTCCGCAAGGAATTCTATACCCGCAAGACGGAAGCTCTTGCGAAAAACGCGATCGTCAATGCGACACGAAGATATTCAACAGTCAATAAGAACGGAATATGGGTGATGCAGGCACAGCAATAAGAATTGATATACGTACTCTGAAACTATAATCGAGGCTTCCAAAGACTCGAGGATAACACATTTTGTCAATCGCGACGGTAATTACTACGCTCGACGTTGTACAGGCAAAAATTCGGGATATAAGTCGTTCAACGAACCCCGAAGGGATTAGGTTGGATTAGTAAGACGTTAATCCGATTGACTGACTCACATTCGAATAAACGATCGTGGATTAAAGACCCACCCCTAGCGAACCCCGAAGATGAACGACTCGATCGGACACCTCCGTCAAGAATCGGTGATCGTTTCTACGATTAATCATGTAAACAGCGTCGAATGTGGTGCCTTATTTCGATGCGCCAACCAGGCAGGCGCGATGAAAGTAAAATGTCGCCTGAGTTCTTCTTTCTTTTTTTCGGGTATACCCTCGCACGACCGAGGGTTCGTCGCGTGTAAGTGTAGATGCCGATTCCAATACCTGACGCTTCTCGATGTGACTTAGAACATCCTAGCTCCGAATCCGGGGACTGAGCATGACTGTCATCAGTGACGCGACGAATATATAGCTTTCTATCGGAAATAAAGAAATTTTTTACGGTGTTTGGGGAGGGAGCTTGATGTGATAATTGTTAGGTAGCTATGTGCATACTACACATATCTAGGATAAAACAAATACATTTTAATTGCCCTATAATGTTATTATTAGAATATAGTTTAGGCTACACTTTGAAGACCGCTCGCTTCGCGTATCGTGTGTCGATTACGTCACTGATCACAATCCGAATCAAGGAAGCGGGGAAGAAATTGAGAAAATTACACGGCAACAATATACGTATTCAGCGGAGATATAGGCTACACGCTGAAGATACAGACAAAGAAGACTTACAAGCGGGTAGAACGTTAAATAGATTTTAAAAGTCATATCGATCTAACTATTGGACCATTAATTGACGGAAAAACTGGTGTATAGAACCTTCCTATGTGTTCTGCTTTTGAAAGACGAGTGTTTTTGCGAAAGAGTGCTTGCCGAGACAGAAATTGAAACTCTGGACGTGTATTTTGTTAAAACCGGAGCTAACGCTTTATATCGTTTCAGAGAGCTATCTCAAATTTCCAAAAGAAATTTCTCTCTCACATGGGAACAAAAATATTTGAAACTTTCACCAACGCTGGTTTTTATTAATCGCATTTATGAACGTCCAAGATTCTATCTCGTTGCACTCTTCCTCGATTAGTGCTCCCTGCCGTAGAATAACAATACCTTCCAATATGATGTTGTCCAGACAGTAGCTTAGGATAAACAAGTTCGTGTTTTTCGATTGTACGTGGAAGATCATACTAATTCTTCTATGAATGACAAAGAAAGGACAGAACATTTAAATAGCGCAGCTCGTTGTCGAGCGCCAACAAGACTGGATATACCATATGATAATACCGTTTTGCTAGACGTAATAATGGGTAAACGATTCCTATATGGTTTCGGTAATACTAGGCACTAGATAGGTAGGTCGATACGTGTTTCATCGTAGAGACTGTTTAAATGTACAAACTGTTCGAGTACATAGTATTATTAAGTTTAGCAATTATTAATGTTTATTCATTCATTGCATAAATTGCAATGCATTATTTAAATTCTTTTGAGAGTTAATTTTTTTGGAATAAATAATATCATTTCATAGGTGCATTTACGGAGAAAATCAATTTCTATTGTCAAAAATAGGTCAACCGAAAAGTAAATGTAAAATTGGATTCTTTTAACTTGATTATTCAAAGCATTCCGTAAAAATACTTAAGGATTAAAAATCCCTTAAGTAAAAATCCGTTAATATTATTTATATTTATGGTATTTATGTTTTGCCATAAATATCGAAATGGCATCAAAATGGATGACCAAAATAAATTAGAGAGGGATTATAAAATAGATTTGGAACAGTTTATAGTTACAAATTGAAAAACTTGTTATTAATTATAATTAATAAATTATTTCTTTTAAATTTAATTATGATGACATGTTAAGTTTGTTAATTATAATTTATCCATTTCGTTTAAAATATCTTGTCATTCTTTCAAGTGATATATCGGGTGCTCCTGTTACTCAGCGCGTTTTATGCTCAAGCAAAAAAAAAGTAGGTCACTACGTAGTAGCTACGGGAGTAAAACGAGCAGAGGAAACATGGAAACTTATCAAAATAATCCGAAGAATACGTGTATACTTGTAAGGCTCAACGTGTTGTATAACAAAAAGCAGATTTATACGTGGAAATATTTTGTCTTCTTCATTAGCAATCCCTGTCGCTTTCCCTCCCTTTGATTTCCCGTTAGATAATATATTTAAGGTGACAAATCGAAATTAATAATTCAAAGGAGATGAGTAGAATATGTGTGTGTGAAAAACAACAAACTCCTAAAAAATTCATTTATTTATGGCCCACATCGCAGTAAGGCCCTCAGCTCGGAAGAGTCTTTGTACAGAGAACAATTTATACAAAATATGACATATATTTATATATATATTCAGTGCGTATGTATATATGTATCGGGCTGAGATTCCATCCCCCGTTACATCGAGATCACGCTCGGAGGACGGAAACAAAATAACAATTAATCAACGAAGTTATATATGGACGCCTTTAGAGTTGCACTACCACGAAATTCAGTGTGTGATCAGTACGCTCGTGGTAGCGCGTTTTCGTTTTCAATTCGGATGATATCGCCGTATTCGTCGTAGTATCGATCGATTCGACATTATAAAATTAGATTACTATACACATTCACGCGGGAGAAGGGGAGAGGGTTTCGATGAACACGGCGCGACCATCTGGCTTCCAGTTTACGCAGGACAGTCTATCTTTTTGATTATGACAACATCGTTATTCCCATGGATTATTATTTACAATGCTACTTAATGACTAAACGCCGTCGCAGTCGGCGGATATTTACAACATTTCGTTCAGAAAGTACTTCCTTTCAGTTAACTATCGATCGGAACGAAGGACATGTCCGTATTATATAACAGATACGGAATTGTCAGGGCGCAATCGCCGCTTTCTCGCTTCCTGTTTCACTCGTGAGTTACTCGTACCGCTCCTCGCGATAAATCGAAACTATATATAAAGTTTATATTTCGTTAACATTTCGTTAATTAGTTAATAAGTAACAATTAATCGCGGGAAGGTAGCGTTTGCGCGTGACGGAGAGAACGATTCGCCCACGATTTCTTCTGATGGCCGATCAAATTGAAATTACTAAATTAAAATCACTCACCATACCCCCGGATCACGTTGTTCGTACAGTCTGAGAGAGCAATATACATACATCCATTAATCAATCGCATTTAACAACGCATATCAACAGGAATATTATTCGCATCGCTTTGTACGAGGCACCGCATCGTCCTACCGATATCACTTTCCCGGCGAGTCATCACTGGATTAACACTAGAACTTGTACGCAAAATACGCCGGATTAAAATCGGAGTGTCCTCAGATCCTCAGCTCGGCGTCGGCGACGGGAATCCCTCGGTTGGCACTTTGACTGGACCTCTGGGTGGCGGGTGGCACGAGGGGGCTGATGCTGGGACTTCTCGTAGCCAGGGGTGATAAAGAGGGAGAGAAACTCGGACTCAGCGCAGCGGAGGGGAAGGTTGAGGCATCATGACTGATCGGCGACCTCGGTAGAATTCCTCTCGCTAGCGCCGGCGCCGCCAATGATCTCGGAGCGACGGACGTGAGCAACGGCGGCGGCGGTGCTTTATGTACAGACTTGGTCTTGCCGCTGCTGCCAGAGTTTCCACTTTGAACGCTAGCGGCATCGTCTTTTAGCCTAGCAATCTCACTGAAGACGTGAGCCAGCGGTTGATACTGGGGCCCCCAGTCTAATAGGTAGTCCCAATTGTACGAGCCAGTGAGCTCCTCCTCGCTGTGCACGATGGAACTCAGAGAGCCATTCATCGACGGTCCACCCGGTACTTCCAGACCAGAAGTGGGTCGTCCAGGTTCTCCGATCTTACCGTAGATCAACGTCGCTATATCCGCCTCGGTGCTTGCTTCGTCCTCAAACAGGTGCAAACTGTCCAGAGGCAGGGCCTCAGGAGGTCTTCTAGGTGTGCCAGCTGGAGGATCCACGATGCCCAATCTAGCTAAATATTCCTGAGTATTGTGAACCGAAAGGTCGCTCGCGGAATCGCCGGTCTGCTGGCCCTCGTTGATCATTCTGATCTCCTCATCGTCCCCATCGTCCTCGGCGGAGCCCCTGCCAGAAGAACCCGACTGATCGCTTCCGGAAAGCTCGGAGGTAGCTTGCTGTTGCCCGGATTGACTTGATGTTCCATAGGGAGGTATTTCGTCGTACTTCGGAGGGGCAAATTGACAAGACGCGCCGCTACCCGCTCCCCCGGCATTTGCGGAACTGCCGTTTCCACTCGACCCAACTCCGGTCACGCTTCTGATCGGAATCGTGTCGAACGCGCTCGGGTCTACGTAGCTGTTTGACGCAGTAGCGTTGCTCTCGCCGTTCAGACCTGGTTTCGTGCCGGGCTTCTTATGACGGCGATTACGAATGTGAAGATACAGAAAGATGGCACCAAACGCGAGAATGAGAAGAAGGAGAGCAATCAACAGACCCAAAACCCAGTCGGCCAAACCGCCCGAAGTGGCCACGGCCATATTCGAACCAACGTCCGTCGGTGTCGCCAGAGCGGTAGCTCCTCTAGCTCCGTTCGGCTCGTTATCCTCCATCATCGTAATTTCCACAACTGTCATATTAGACAGAGAACCTTGTCTACCAGAACTCGCGCTGACTACCAATCTGGACGATTCGTCTATGTCGATGTGCATCAATTTCTGCTTTACGATCAATGCGCCGGTCGTGCGATTCAATTTGAAATAAGGATGCTGGGATGTTAATTGATACACAACCCGGCCATCGGGCCCTTTGTCGCGATCAGTCGCCGTTACATGACCAATTACTGTGCCAGGCAACATTTGAGCACTGCTCTTTATTTTAAATCGGTACATCCTCTCGGTGAACTGTGGAAAGAATTCATCCCTCGAGTCGATCTCCACCCTAACACGCACTGCTGCAGTACGACCGCCCGTATCTGTGGCGCGCAACGTAAAAGCGTACCGATTCCGTTGCTCGTAATCAAACACAGCGCGAGTGATGATGATACCCGATTCGTCGACCGAAAACAGCTTCCAACTGTCGTCGATGTCGGAGAATCCGCTGGCAGCGGCGGAAACGATGGAGTAGTTCAACGATCCGAAGATACCGCGATCTAGATCCGAGGCACGCGCGGAGAAGACGCTCGTGCCAATTGGCTCGTTCTCGCCGACAAACTCGAGATACTCGGAAACCGGGAACTTCGGCGAATTATCGTTCACGTCCTCCAGACGAACGCGAAGTCTAGCGAGCGCGCAAAGAGGCAATGCCGGATCGCTGTCGCAGACCATCACCACGAGATTGTAGACCTCGGGCTCGAGGTCGCAGTCGAGCGTAGAGTTCACTAAGACCGCGCCGGTTGTCTTCTCGACACGGAAGAGACCACCGTCGTTTCCTGAAGTGATGTCATACACCAACGTAGCCGCCGGGCTATTAACCAAGTCGTCATCCTTGGCGCGCAGAACGGCAACAGTTGTTCCGCGCGGAGCATCTTCCTTGATTGATACTTGATAGAGCTCTGCCAGGAAATGTGGATAATTATCGTTGACATCCTCCACAATGATTGTTACTATTATCGGCTCGTCTCCCATCAGTGAGCCTCTCGTTCTGTTTCCGCTCTTGCTACCCAATTGCAACATGTACCTAGAAAATCAAATACGAGAAAATTAAATTTGAGAGAACTTCTAGATATTTTGTAAAATATAGCAAACAAAAGCAAGAAACAATGATTAAATCAAGACACAACGTAATAAATCATAGATGAAAATTTTTATCTAAGCCATTGACAGCTTACCTGTCCCTCGTCTCGCGATCAAGTGTCCTTGAGAGGATCAATTGATCCTTGGATATCTCGAATGTTCCGCTATCGTCGCCCGCAACGATGGCGCCGTCCAGCAGATCCACGTCGGAAAGCCTCATTAGCGTCATACCCTTCGGCGAACTTTCCTTCACCGTGATCTTGTACTCTCGTCCAGGTAGGGCGCTCTTTAAACTGCTAAGTCGTACGATAATCGAGCACACCGACGACGCCGGGGGCTTGCCGTGGTCCTCCGCGACGATCGCCAGGTCCATCTCCTTCGGTATCGGTCTGGGTATCGCTGTGCGATTAACAGTCAGAACGCCGGTCACGGGATCCACCGAAAATCCCTTCACGGGACGCAGCAGATAATATCGCACTCGGCTGTTCTCCTCCGAAAGGTCGTCGTCCGTAGCGTTTACCGTCAGAATTTCCTGCAGATTGCCTTGCCCTTCTGAAATGAAAAAAAAATCGACACGTTACGCAGCGTGTATAATTACATTAACATAAATTCGTACCACGTTTTTTTTTATATTCCTGGCACGAGTAAAGAGAAAGATATTTGTAGATGCGGAATTATAAAGAAAGCTCATATAACGTCACACGAGACGGTATTCATTAGTGAACGGCAGGGACTTGAGAAGCACTCTCTTCGCGAGATCGATTATCGAGTCGTACATTGTACGAGGGACCACTCGACAGGGACGCGGGAGAAAGATCGAGAGATCAGCGGGCCCGAGCTCAAATACTCTCCGTGTCTTCTTGTTGCGGATGCGTCCTCGACCATCGCCGGTCGGGACCGACATTACGAATGCCTTTTTTCGGACGAAGAGGATAAGCCTTCTTGACATCAGGCCCCGGACGGAAGTATGAAATAATAACCAGTTATATATAAATCGCGCCGCGCGCGGTGCCGTGTGTCCGGCTCTCGATGGCGCGTTGCGCATACGAAAATCATTTCGATGCGTTTCAAATCGCCGGATAACTCGGCATTAATGTGCCAGGCCGCAGCCTAAAGTGCAGGAGGCAAGAGAAGATATAGACCAATGCGTGGCGTGCGTGGAAGAGGATATAAACCTGGAGGATATGGTCCCCCTCGGAGACCTTGCGGGGACCTTGCGCCGCAGCCGAGAGAAGCAAGGGCATTTCTTCGAAAAAGGAAGAGTACGATCTAGTAGAAAAAATGCGATGGGAACTGTATAATTATTGCGAAGTGCATATGACCGCAATGTATGCACACGGTCGCATCACGACATCTTCTTGCTGAGATGAATTCGTATTTTCAGCAGCGTCAAAGTATTCTTCCAGCTTCTTCTTTTATTATTCTTAATCTGTTGTCCGATAATATTCCGATCTCTCTCGGTCGACATAATACAGTTTTACTAATCTTCGTATCACTGCTCGTCCACTAGTCTCGTTCCCTCATTAACTCCGCCGGAACAAGCACTTCGAAAGTTTGAATTGTACAGAAAGGTAGAGATTGTGTGCATCTGTATGCTCTAATATCTCCTGAGAATTTAATTAAAATTCGAACGATTTTAACAAAGTACAAAAAAGATCTGCAAAACCGATCTTCGATCTATCTTGATATATCATCACCCTCACAAACATCTATAACGGTCCCATTAACCGACCAGGCGCTTCATTAACTTTCGCCGAAATCTTCCCGCTCGATCGAGTCTGTAACCTTTTGCAGCCATCTCGCCGTTCCTTGCCTGTCCCTCCCATGAGGAACGGCACATAGCTTTTCGCGAACATGCGAGACGAAGCGCGGGATGAAGTTGAAACGAAGAGGAGGATGCAAATTCGCGTTCACCGTGGGAGCTCCCCGCTCTCGAACCCTTTCCACATCCACCGCCTCCCAATCCACCCTCCCAGTCCCCCGGTCGCCCTTACCACCCCGCCGCCCACCCAAATGCACCATTAGGCGCGGGCCTATGTATTTTTAATAAGTTTCGAGAGTCCTCTCTCGAAGCCGGCGATCCCGGTCGGCGGTTGCAGTGAAGGCGGCTTTTCGGCTGCCTCGCAAACGGTGTCCTCGCGTTTATTTATGTGCGAGGAGTTCGCAATCCACCTCAGCTCTCCTTCCATTCCCTTCCTCCACCCCTGTCCCGCGTCCTCGCCATTCCTTGCTTCCCTTCGCCTTTCGCCCTCCGCCCTGTCCTGCCGATCTCGCATTCTCTTTCCCTCTCTTTATACATATATCTCCTTTCGTCTTCCACCTTCCTCTCTCGCTATATCTTTTTCTCTCCCATATTCGAGGAGCTAACTTTTCATCGGTCTTCCTCCTACTCATCTTCCTTTTCTACCTTTCCCTTTGTCTCTCCCTCTCACGCCTCTCCTCTTCGCCTCTCACCCCCGCGCCGCTCTTTCTCGCGCGCTTTATCTCGGCGCGGTGTCAATTCGAGTTTGGAACACGGGCAACAGGACAACGCGTGTCTACTAAAAACCAGTTTTTAAACGCGCGTTTATTTTGCGCCGAGGGGCCCGCCTGTATCTTCCACAGTCGCCTTCCTCTCCTTCCTCTTTCCTTCATCTCTTTGTGCCACTGTTGCTTCGATTTTTTTCGACGGGACGCTGACACCGAGACGCATCGTCTAGCGGGGTGACAGAACTCGCGCGACCAATAACAGCTTTACGAACTAATGAATCCTGACTGACGAAACTGTAATCTCGACGTGGACTTGTCACGCGTGTAAGGGACAAGAACAATATGACGAAACAATACAACATAGAACGCATCACCTGCGCTTCAAATGAGAGATTCCGTCGAAACTCTCGCAGTGTGACTGGTTCGTTAACGGGCCATTAACGCGCAGACTTTAATTCTTTAATGCGCGATCCTCGCGGCGAATCGTAAGATATTTGCGATGCGTTTCGAGAACGTGGCAACAAAACGCATCCGCGAGGGATCTCGTACATCGCCGGCGACGTGGCCGCTCGTCCCGCGATTTCATCCCACGCTACCGCTTCACGGAACAGCAGCCGGCGCAATCTCGATGGCGATCGTTCCTCAATAAATCAAAGAATTATGCTCGCCGGAGCGTGCGCCACGCGATAACCGACGCGACGATCACGTCCGATCATCCTCAAAGTTTCGATCGCAGATTCGACGATCCGCTACCTGCCTCACTCGCTTCGTTTCCGTTCCCCGCGCAGAAGAAAGAGTGCATGGTGTGCCCTCGATACGTACCTGAGAGGACAGCGACATAGGCAGCCTGCTCGAATCGCGGCGCGTTGTCGTTGAGATCGGTCACACGAATGGTGAGATCGGTCGTCGCCTCGTGAATCCCGTCGCTGGCGATCACCTGAAGAGTGTACTCGGAACGCGTCTCGGCGTCCAGACGCTTCCGCAGGACAACTTTGCCGCCGTATCGGTCGATGCTGAAGGGCCCCGGACTCGTTACGTTGCCGAATCGATACGTCAACGCCGGCGAACTGTCGACGTCGTTCGCCGTGATGGTTGTCACCACGGTTCCCATGGCAGCACCTGAAATTGAAGACAATCGTCTCTTTAACGTTTTATAAAAACGCGTTTCTGCTGAAGCGGTATTAAATAAACAAATACATGCACTATTCTTATTTAACATATAAATTCTCATTTAATAAATACAACATAAATGAAGAACGCATTTGCAATATTTGCAGTAGAGAAATGTACATTCGCGAAGATCTCATTACTGCAAGTGAATGGAATAATCGCAAGTATATACTATTCCAGTATCTGATAGCGACGGAATTAGTAAAATGCGCTTGGCGAAAGTGAAGAAGACTGTTGGGGATCTCGAGTAGAATGAGGAGCTTTATCGCTCCGCATTGTGGACCGCGCGGTCGCTACTGACGGATTGTATCCTTATGCATAAAGGTGCCTTTGATTTCGTTCTTTTGTCCCCTCATCGCGAAGCCACTTTGTCACCGTGAAACGATCGTGCGCGATACATATATACGACGCGCGAGTCGTGTAGCCCACGGATCTCATGGGCGCGCGCGCTCTTTCTCTCTCTCCCTCTCTCTTCCGCAAAGTTAAAGACACATCAAGGGGGTCGGTGCTTAAAATGCATTGGATCCGTACTATCGAATCGTTTTATCTTGGCCGGTTGCTAAGAAGAAACGGTCGAAACGAATCCGTCCGAAGAAACGGATGAGCCTCTCATTCGCGAGGGAGACGATCGGGGCCGCGGCCACCGCGAAGTAAATTACAGTATCGCCCCGTCCGGATGTTACGCGAAGAAATTGAAAACCGTAACGCGGGAACGAATTCACGAACACAAAGGGCGCGTGACGTGTGCCCCGTACAACGCAATCACCGCCGCGAATGCGACTCCGATGGCAGTTTGTCCTTAAATGTAAATTTACGCCTCCTCCTAAGTCGTCGTTGACGCACGCGATCGCGATCGAATAATCTTCTCGTAAGGATAGTCCATGTCTTCTTATTGCTGTCATTCTTAAGATAAAAATATTTATGTTCCGATATAAAGAACGGGAAATGCAGCGTTCTCGTAAGAATCAGTGGTCTAGTTTCCATCGAAACCTTCAATTCGCATCTAACGCGGTGTAGAACCATATTTAAATCGATAGAAATGCGACTAATCTCTACTTCTAATGGAAATACTTTCCATTAGAAGTAGAGTACTAATGAAGAAGAAATACTTTCCATTAGAAGTAGAGTACTAATGAAGAAGAAATACTTTCCATTAGAAGTAGAGTACTAATGAAGATTGTCGCATTTACTGTTAAATACTTCTAATGGAAAGTATTTAACAGTATTGGATCTGCACTGAAGTAGAACCGGATTGAAGGCTCCGGTGGAAACTAGAAGAAGATGGTTGAAGGGAACAAGAACTATGAAGATGGTTTATACTTGAAAGAAAAGAAAATGGTTGTAACATTCGATGAGATTCAAACGATATTTTCCGGCTCGGTACAGAGTAAGTGTGCGGTATGCGAGTACGGTGGTAAGGAGAAGGTACATCATCAGGGACCGGGCTTTTGATTCCACGACCGAGCCGGGTGATATACGTCGGGCGTAGCAACACCTGCGGCAGCGAAAGAATTATTCTGTACCAGCGCGCTGCATTCGAGGGGGCCCGGGCGCGGGGAGGAGGCTTGGCTGGCACGCGGCTGTAACCGCTCGTAAATTTCATGAGAGATCGTTAAAGTCGTGTAAATCGGTTTCCAGAGCGACCCCGCGCCGTTTCGTCTACGGGCGAACACGGGCGCGGCATGACTCCGTTACCGCTCGAAAACCCCTTTTCGCTATCCCGGGCGTGGCTGAGACCGGAAGTGGAGATCGCGGGGTACGCGATCTCACATATAGTCGCGCGGACAAGACTCTCGACTATCTCCGCAATGGCATCGAAAATCGCGTGCAAGCGTTCGTATAAAAATTAGACGAGAGGCAAGAGCAATGCAACTTTATCGCGGTGCAGCTTGAGCATCAAATTCGTTACGTAACTTCGCCGAGGTAACTTCGATCGCGGGATGAGTTCCTCCGCATTTCGCGAAACGGGTCTGCAAACGAACGCGCGGCGGTGACGTTAGTGCTCCTTGTATGGAAAATACGCTCGTACGGTGGTCTACCATTGTCTCGATTTCTCGTGTCAGTGCCACTTTCGTAGCCGGTTCGATCGACGCTGTCGATTAAATCCTCCCACGAATGCGCGTACGTCCGCAGAAGGGCCCTACGGGAGCGGAGGCAAGACCCATCCAACATCGGCGAGCCGCGCCCCCCGCTTTCGATGATAATTACATCCTTTTATTCCACCTGGGTAATTACAAACGTTTACCGTAGGGCCTTCGAGCGAGCCGCGTTAAAACCCGACCGTGCGAAACTCGTGCGCAGATTAAGCATAATCGACATCGCTGTCGTGCGAAAAACGCGAGAGAGCTGATCCGCGACAAGTACGCAGGCTTCTTCTGCTAAAGCCACCTAGTGCCGAGTTGCGCCATCAATTAGCAATTTATAAGCATAAATCTCTACACGGGAATGCCAGGCTGCGATTACCGTAAAGACGCGATGGGGAAAGCTGCGCTGTTAGAAGACGTTAGAGTAGGCTCGTTATCCTGTCACGTTTCGCGTGTTATGACCACGTAATTCATATTTCTATCAAATTCGCTTTGAATACAGTGAAGTGTATCAGCCGGGAGGAGGCGAGAAGATATTTCGCCTCAACGGGATCGACAGGATATTGAAAGCGTCGATGCGTGTCCACTGTCCAGAGATATCGTAAATGGTCGATTTAATTGGATCTCTATAGACGAAGAGTGACACTTCCACGACGTGACACTGTCGCATAACCGTGATCGCAAAACAAATCGTGGGGCTTCTGTGCAGGGTGCAACGTCAAATAAATTTCGCCCAACGCGGCGGTAATCTCGTTTACACCGAGACATCGAAGAGTTTTACGGCGTTACAAATTAGATAGTAATCTCGCATTACGCCATTGGCGCAAGCGGAGTACGTATCTACTACCCTCGTGTCGAGCGTTCTTAGAAGAGCGAGAAGAAGAAGGAGCAGCGCAGCAGAGCAGCGACAGCAGCAGAAAGCGAAGAAAGGGACGAAGACAAAAACGCGAGCGCAGTAAAAGGCCGGAGGAATCTTCTATTATATCTCCCGTCGTCTTGGAATGATTGCTAGAACGTGCGTGACTCGCCACCTGCTCGCTATTGGGAATTCCACCCGGCAGGAAGAAACGGAGAACTCCGCGAGAAGAAAACGGCCCGTTCGAGGTATCATCGCAATCGCGCCGTAGCCTTCGTTTGCCCGACGATGCGGTTGAACTTACTCGATCACCCGTCCCTCCTTTCGTCGCGTCATCTTCGCTGACTAGCTGCCCGTCTGATGGCGATCGAAAGGGACGGGGCTCGACGGGACGGGACCTTCTTTTTCTGCGCCTCGAGAGGTGGTAGCGCGCGAGGTTGGCGCTTGTACGTCAAACTCGCGGCCACCACGGTCCCGCGCCGTTCCATTGAATCGTATCTGTCAATGGGGAACAATATGGTGGCGAGAAAGGCCGAAGAGGAAGAGGACCCGTGCGCCGGGGTCCGCGAGCAGAAAAGAGAAGCGGAGAGGCAGAGGGAGAGGAGCCGAGCCACCGAACGCGCGCCTCGGCAGCCTCGCCTAAGTTATGCAGATTGTTCCGAACAGTTGGACTTTAATGCCGGCATAAATCCTTTGCCACTTAACTTTATACGTGGAGAGTAGAATGCGTTCCCGCCCTCTCAGCGCGGTTGGACTCTTCTCCTCTGCCCTCTCTCACTTACGCACTCTTCGACTCGTCTTCTCGCGCCACCGTTCGTCTCCTCTTTCTTCTAGATACCGAATTCTTTTCGCAAATAACTACAATCTAACTTCGAATATAAAGTACGTCAACCTTTTGCATTGAAAGCGCCGAGCTGGGCTTGAGAGACCGCACCTATGTACAGAACTGCCGCGTTTCTTAAATATAGTTCGCATTCATTTGATAACAATTTAAAACGTATATAATTTAGATATGTAACTAGGATATCATTTATTCAAATTTCTAGCATTGATTATCATAATCTTACTTTTCATCTCATCCTATTCCTAATCGCGCTTCTGGGAAAAAATCATTTCAATAATATTAACACAATAGTCCAATAAACTAGATATGTACTTTAATTATTCATCTAATTTTATCTTTCTCTGTGATGTACTTCAGCATGCAGTCCCTCGCTATATCTCTTTTTCCTATCGCACGTAGGCGACCTTGAGATGAGCAAACCCATCATAAAACCCGTTGAATTTCGAAAGAGGATTAGACATTTGCGAGCCTGCAACCAGGATGAAACTCGAGCTGTCGTTATCGGGTGAAACCCGAGCTTGTATTTGCCGACAGGATCATCGTAGATACCGCGATGCTACTGTCGTCGACATCCGGCTGTTCTAACAAGCCCCCCTTTTCCATTCCACGTTGTAATGCAATGTGACCGCCTTTGATCGCAGATACAACTATGGAGTGACGAGCAATTCGCATTGCCGCAAAGCGGGAATAACAGTTCGCGATTGCGGCGTCATTTTGCCTGGCTTGCAGAATGGATACTGCTTGATACTTGATACCGTCGAGTACCTTAAGAAACCACTCGCATTGCAATGTAGTGAAATCTGATAAGCAAAAAAGGATTTAGAGGATCAGTCGTATCGGTAGAGTGATAACTTTATATTGCGCAACTTTGTCGTTGATAACTAACGAGGTAAAAATAAGTTAGTCTTATGTGATTGACGACATTTAGGCCGGTATTCATAGTCGATTCTTATATTTAAGACCGTCTTAAGTATTGTCTTGA